>CABHPH010157346.1:0-41117 GCA_902168325.1 Peromyscus nudipes | reverse complement strand
GCTTCATTCCCTGCTCATTCTAGAGACATCTTTCCTATGTCTGGCTAATATTTCTCAGTTCTTTTTTCCAGATGGTTCCACTTTCTCTTACTGATAATTTCCATTTATCTCAATGTGTTTTTAAAATTAATTCACATCATGCTTTGCAAGCCTGTTCCTTGTTTAGCTGAATTTCCTCGAGATTTCAGCTCTCCTCTCTCAGCTTTGCAATTATTCAATGACTCAGTCATTTGGCATATGTATATCATGATGCATAGCTTTGTGTAAGAAATTGTCATGATATTTACTTGTTGCCATAACATATAAAACTACTGTAAACTATAGGCATGATCTGTCAATCTGCATAAGAAATTATGCCAGGCCTTATTCTACTCAAGCATTATATTAACCCATTGATTGTCCAAATAACCCTATGAGATAAATACTATCACTGCCCCTAGCTTAAAGTCAAAAAAATTAAGTTGCCCAAGCTCAAGCAGAAGTAATTCTAGCCCATGGTGTGTAGCTGATGCATTGTGCCAGTTGTGCTTATTAGGTGACCAACAGCCCCTTGGGAGATAAGGTAAATGGTATCTAAAGAGAAAAGAATATTTATATGTTGTTCACCCTGAAAAGTTAAAGGATGATTTGGGAGAAATAAGAGAAAAACAACCTTTTTGGATAGAGTGTAAAATCAATACCAAAGCTGCTTTACAAGTTTTGTGAACAAAGGAGCAGCAGTTTTTACTTAAATTCACCCTTTGAAAAGAGTTAGGCAGCATAATAGAAAACAAAAGTATAATTTCATTATTTACATAAAAGTCAATTTAATCAATTATGTAGGATTCTTATTAGCACAAATTAGTTCCGTATACATAAAACCCACTAACAAATGTTAATTTTTGTTACTATTATTATATTATACTTTCCTTTAGCAACCACCCAGTATATTTCCATTATATAGTATATACATTTGATGTTTTGCTTTACCTTTATTTTATTTTATTTTATTTATTTATTTATTTTTTTTGGTTTTTCGAGACAGGGTTTCTCTGTGTAGCTTTGCGCCTTTCCTGGAACTCACTTGGTAGCCCAGGCTGGCCTCGAACTCACAGAGATCCGCCTGCCTCTGCCTCCCGAGTGCTGGGATTAAAGGCGTGTGCCACCACCGCCCGGCTTACCTTTATTTTTAAATTGCATTTACTAACATATGAATATATGTGTATATGCACATACAGAGACAAACATACATGCCAAGGCTTGCATGTGGAGGTCAGGGGACCGCTTTGTGGATTCAGTTCTCTCCTTCTGCCTTTAAAGTGTTCTGGGGATTAAACTCAGGTGGCCAAGTTTGAGCAGCAAACACCTTTACCTGCTCATCCATCTTGCTGGCACTTGCCTTTGTTTTTGTTATTGACTCCCTGTCTTTTGACAAAACTCTCCTGAATTTTCTACGTATGTGCCCGTCTAACTTTTCCCACAGCTCCAAGGTAGAAGCATGACCTAGGTGTAAGACTATCAGGAAATCTTGTTTCTTGGGCACTATGATTGTTTCAGTATAAGCGATGGGACTAAAAACAATGCTATTCAAACAACGAGCATTTATCTTGGACCTTTTGTAAATTGGCTGAGGCAAAAGAGTCATCCATTTTCCACTGGGAAAAGGAGGGATTTGTAGCACCGAATGTCACCATCCCGTCACCCAGGAACGATATATTTGAGACTGAAATCATCACCATAAGGCAAAGCCAAAAATACATGGAGAAACTAGGTGGCGATGAGTGTTTGAGGATCTGAAGTAGGACGCATCACTGGACTCCTCAGGCATTGGAGTCAATAAGTTCCTTCGGTTTTATGGAAATTTGAATGTTTTCTCATACTTGTCACTAAGAAACTTCCTCATTCTCTCCCTCCACTCTCCCTCTCTCTCACCATATCCCCTACACTAGACTTCTACCCCAGACTTTCTTTTCCTGTCTTCTGTAATGAGAGGAAAATCCAAGAATGACTTTTATTGTAGAAAAATGTCTCCGATGACAGTTTATGAATTGGAAAGCTCTAGACAGCCTAATATTTTCACCCAAATCATCAGTGTATTGTGCACCACAGAATATCTAGCCTGAGTAAATAGAATAGAATACATTGGCCTTTGGGGGTTATTTGATGTCAGCCTTCAAAAGGAAAATCAAAAGTGGAGATTACTGGTTCTGAAGAAATATGCAAACAATTGTGATCTACATTAATACATAACATATTTAGCTGTGTTACAGCTTTATTCTTTATATTATGAGGGAAAGTGAAAAATAATCACAGCAATTTCTGATATTCTGTTATATTAACTATTGGTGTAATTTTAACTGCCCAAAATACATAAAATTTACTCTGATAAAACAGAAATATGTTTGATCAGTTATTGGAATATTTATAATGATGTATATAATCTAAGACCATTGCCAGGAGGAAGTACATTGCTGCTTCATTTCTTAAGTGTTTCTCTTAGAATCCTAACACCAAGTGGTAAGGGTAGGTCACAGCTAGAAATGGCTAAGACAGCAGGAACAATCAACTTTGGTTGAAGCAGATGGGGAAAGTTACTTAAGGACAAAAAAAAAATAATAATTACTTGGCTCCAAATAACTGGCTTTGGTAGTATTTAAAAAAAATTTAAGGACAAAAATCAATGTAGAAGACAGATAAAATGTGGAATTTGAGACTTTCTGTTCCATTGGGACAGGCTGCTTACTGAAACAGCTCTTCAGAACTTTGGATAGCTCCCAAAGTACTGTAGCGTTGAACTAAATTCAAGGCTGTTTTCTTCCAACCTGCAGCGCAAGCATTCAGCTGACTTTCTGTTTAAGCAAAATTTTCTAGTCATTTAAGTTATGCTATTAGCTTTCCTGAGGTCTGTGTATTAAACCTTAAAGGTTTTTGAATTTGGCTTCAAATCAGAATCATGAATTTGCCTCTTGGTTGTCATTCTGTGTAGCACAAAAATTGAAACACTCTATTCACTCACATTGGAATTATCTTACAACATTGGAATTATCTTACAATTTTATGTACCTGAAAACATAAAGATATATAAGAATATTGATTTAAAAGTTCCTTAAAGTATCAAAAGCTCAAAAAAGCGTATATTAATTTATAAGCTCATTACAAATTGTACTATATCTACAAAAGAACACATATACATGTATATATACATATATATGAAATACATCACACATAAACACTAATATACCATTATTTCTACTTTCACTTCTGTTTCTGTGACAATTATCCTGACAAAAATTAGATTTGGGGAGAAAGGGATTTATTTCAGCTTACAATTCCAGCTAATTACAACACATCCACAGTCAAGACAAAGGAATGAATGCATCCATGTTCACTTGGTCAAATGCCTGTTCTCAGCTTCTTTTCTCCACTCCCATACTGTTCAAGATGCCATGCCCAGTCAATGGTGCAACTGAGGGTGGGCTAGTTCTTGATATATAAATTAACTTAATTAAGGCAATCCCCACAGGCATGCCCACAGGCTAACTCAATGTAGACCATATCTCATAGAGATTCTCTTCACAGGTGATTCTGTGTTGTGTTAAGTTGACAATGAGATAACTATTACATGTGATTCCCAAAATATTCTATCAAAGTTAACTTTTAAACATGAAAAGCAAAAGAGAACTGAAATATTAATAGAGTGTTTCAATTTATGGAAAACTTTAACTATGCTTGTTTGTACCCCAGGATTAGCTGGAAGCTGTTACTAATTATAGGAAGTAAATTATAGGAAGGAATCCTATGGAATTTGTTGAAATTTTATTATGTATATACATACTAACATGTGCATATATATAGTATGTGTGTGTTTGACTTGCCTGAAACTTATCAAGTAGGCTGGACTGACTGACCAAAGATCTTCCTATCTCCACTTTCCCTGAACTGGCATTAAAAGCACACACCACTGTACCCAGCATTTTTCTGAGGGTCAAACCCATGTCCTGTGCTTGCAATGCAAACATTTTACCAACTGAGCTATCTCCTCAGCCCCCTAACATACATTTTCAAAAGCAATATTTAAAGGAATATGCACTTATGACCCAGCCTTTGTAGATTAATAGATGTAGAAAACTTGCATGAATCTGAGCCAGGAAAAGTTTTCTGTAGTGCATCATTATGTTTTAGTTCCTGTCTCTAGCACTTGATAAACAAATCAGATTGACTCACATACGGAGAAAATATCAAATACTGGTAAGCCTATCTGCATCTACACAGTCTTCATTGTGACTCCTTGACACAATTAAAAGAACTCTCTCCAGCATTACTCACAAACTTCCAGAGAAGTCACTATGTGTGAAAAGAAAGCCAGAGACATTTCTTGTAGAGCAGATCATTCTGTGCTTAACACGGCTAAGAACTTCCTGTCATAGAAATCAACTGGCAGTGATTTCTCAGAACTGCCTCCCACTGAGTACATAATTATTGCATGATGAATTGCTGGCTTAGGAACTTAAACATTCTGAAAAAGAAAAAGTCTTATGTAGCATTGGTTGGTGGGATATAGCATTGTTTGGTGGGATTATGAGATCATGCCCCATAATCAAGAAAGCTCACTTCGTCTATAAGCATCACTTAAAATAGAAGGATTTTAGCAGTAAGAAATCATGTATGATGTGCTCCTCAAATTTAGGTTTGGAAATAAGTTGTGAACCCTAAATCTCCTTATTCATAGAAAATCTAAATTGAGAAGGGAGGTATTTAATATCCCACAATGAAAACTAGTACACATGGGTATGAAATGGTGACTTCTTCAATAGGGAAATACAAAAATAAATTTCAGATACTTAAGGAGAAGATAAACACCCAAAGTGTGAGATGAACCCAAAGTCTACATTAAAGTGTCCGGTTCTGTCATGGGCTCTTTAAAGGAGAGACATCTGATAATTGCTGCAATGCTATCTCTGGTGAGACCATGGCTTGTCTATACTTTGCTATCTCACATACTTTCTGTATTTCTGTGATTCATTCATAATCGTGCATTTATTATTTTGAGGGAGAAAGCTAATTAACAATTGTTAAAACATGTGACAGTCATTTCACTGACTTTTCTTTATGATATTCTGCTATACTCATAGATTGTTGCCTAGCCCAGTCATCATTAGAGAGACTTCATCCAGGAACTGATGGGATCAGATGCAGAGACCCACAGCCAAACATTAGGCAAAGCTTGGGAAACCCCACGGAAGAGGGGAGAGGGAATTGTAGGAGCCAGAGAGGTCAAGGACACCATAAGAAAACCCACAAAATCAACTAACCTGGGCTCATAGGGGCTCATGGAGACAGAAGGGAAAATCACAGAGCCTGCATAGACCTGAGCTAGGTCCTCTGTATATGTGTTATAGTTGTGTAGCTTGGTGCTCTTGTGAGACTCCTAACAGTGGGAGTAGGGGCTGTCTCTGGTTCTGTGGCCTGCTCTTGGGACTCTTTTCATCCTCCTGTGTTGCCTCACCCAGCCTTGACATGAGAGTTTGTGCCTAGTCTGACTGTAACTTGCTGTGCCTTGTTCGGCTGATATCCCTGGGATGCCTGCTCTTTTCTGAAGGGAAACCAAGGAGGAGTGGATCTGGGGAAGAGAGGAGTGGAGTGGGGGGCATAGGGTGGGACTAGGAGGAGTAGAAGGAAGGGAAACTGTGGTCAGAATGTATGAGAGAAGAATAAATAGAAAAGTAATAATTGGTTCAAGAAAACATAACAATTTAAAATTGTAATTTACTTACTTTAATTACAGTTTAATAACAGAACTCATTAATATAATATACACCGCAAATATCCTAGGAATTATTTGGCACCCTTAGCTGTTGATCTACCACCCATATTTAAATTGAGTTGTGTAGCGGATGTCACTACTTAGATTTCAGAGTACAAAACAAGCCAGTTTCTTCTCTGAGGCTTTGTTGCTCTTCACTGATCACTCAGACCTGTGGGTTTCCAGAGTGCCCATCAGGTTTATAATGGCTCTTCATTATGATCATCTCTACGTGCACAAGGGAGAGAGGAATCTTTCTGTTTGATGTGCTTTTGTTAGACAGTGACAGAACTCGTACGTCTGTGCAGCTTTTGAATTCCAGTGTAATATTAAATTATAGTAAGATATTGACAAATATTTATTTCTTCTTTCTATGTCACATATTTATTATATTTGAAATCTTATAATACTCTTACTTCACCTTTATCTTTATTTTATGCATTTTAATTAAAATAAAATTGTATCACTTTACATCTTCCCTTTCTTCCCTTCAGCTTCTTTCACATACCCTCTTTCCACTCCCTCCCATGCCCCTGACTCTTTTCTATTATTATTGTTGCATATATGTATGAGTATAACCTTAATTGATTAGAAATTATATTTTATAATTGAATATCCTGTAGTACAGTTGACCCCAAAACATCAAGTTAATGTGAGATCAATAACTTTATGGAGTGTTTTATTGAGCAAATAATTATCTCAGTTTAGGCTCCCTCTAGTGGCATGATCTCAGGCTGGACCAGTCATTGGTTGGCCACTCCCACAATTTCTGCATCACCTTTAACCCCAGCACATCTCATAGGCAGAACAAATTGTAGGTCTAATGTCTAAGGTGGATGGGTTGCTGTCCCAGTTCCTCCAATGTAAGTCTTGCCTGATCACAGGAGATGGCCAGTTCAGTCTAGCTAAGACTCCCTAGTGCTAGGAGTCTTAGCTAGACTCACCCTTACAGATTCTTGAGAGCCCATCCCTGATGTTGTCTGGAGCACCAAGACCCAGAAACTGGATAGCCCAGAGACCTAGGATAGAACCAAATATGACTGGCAAAAAAAAGTAATGATGCCGAATGATACTCTGCTGTGCTCATAGATTGGCACCTAGCCCAATTATCATCAGAGGTGCTTCATCCAGCAACTGATGGAAACAGATGCAGAGACCCACAGCCAAACATTAGACAGAGCTCAAGGAATCCTGTGGAAGAGAGTGAGGAAGGACTGTAGGAGGCAGAGCAGTCAAAGACATCACAAGAAAACCTACAGAATCAACTAACCTGGGCACACAGGGTCTCACAAAGACTGAACCAACAGCCAAGGAGCCTGCATGGGACTGACCTAGGCACTTTGCTCATATGTTACACTTGTATAAATTGGTGTTCTTGTGAGACTCCGAACAGCGGGAGCAGGGACTGTTGCCTACCCTTCTGCTGGCTTTTGGGACCATATTCCTCATATTGAGTTGTCTTGTCCAGCCTTAATGTGAAGGGAAGTGCCTAGTCTTATGGCAACTTGATATGTCATGTTTGGTTGATATCCATGGGAGAACTGCCTTTTCCTGAATAGAAATGGAGGAGTAGTGGGGAGTGGTAGAGGGATGGTAGCAGGAGAGACTGGGAAGAGAGGAGGGAGGGGAAACTAGTCAGGATGCAAAAAATAAAATAAAATCATAATGGAAAATCATTTAAAAATAGATGATTCACTTCCATTGTCATTCTAAGGTCTTGGTAAACGGTTGTCCATGGTGGAGGCTACATTAGGACATTTGTTTGTGTTTTGACATAAATTACCACATATTGGATTCCATACTGTAACAAGAAGAAAAGCTCAGCTCTATAATCACATGAAAACCATTTTCTCTATGTTTCCAGATGGAAGAATTAAAGCATTTGGAGGGTCAGAATCCCTGACATTTAGTATTTGCCCCACACGTTTACTGACGGCCCCGTCTGTGTCAGTTCTTTGGGGGAATAACAGCGGGACTGTCTAAATCCACCTTGGCCGCTGCTTTCCTTCCAAGCTCAAAGAGAAAAGTGGCCAACTGTTGTCAAGGGCAGACATTTTCTAAGTTCTCCATAAACCAACTCTTCCAAGCACCTCTTCTGGGGCTCAAGGAGAAACTCAGTGGCAGAATGCTTATCTAGAATGGATAGAGCTATGGATTTCACTCCGGCACCATAAACGTTTTCAACTTTCTTTATTGTCTGCTCTTTGAATGGTGGAGTGGCAGGCATGTGACTTCACTTACTGAGTAAGCTATTAACTTTGGATTATTTAATTCTAATCTTGTTGTACCTAAATTTCTTCACTCTCTTCTTCATTTTAGCACTATTTACTCCTCCTTTACCTGTACTACTGAACACTTACATTCTGGCCTTTCATTGCATGTGTTTGTAAATATTTATATTCTGTCTACATAATGCCATGGTCATAGTCTTGGCTTCTAAATTATGCACTATAATATTTTATGTTTAGTAAAACAGGCCAAGTTGATAATAACTGGGTTTTCAGTAATTAATGTGTTTTATTAAGATTGCTACAGTAACTAATTCTACTTTGGACATTTTATTATCTCACAGACAAATACATTTATTTCAAAATAGAGTACTTTGTCTGATAGTGGTGTCAAGTATTAGTATGTGTGTGACTGTGTGTTACTGCTTCTGCAAGCAAAACAAAGGAGTGGACAACAGAAACCCAGAGAATGGGGTGCTTTATGTTAGATACAGGTTGTTAAGGTCCGTGTATTTCAGGATGAACCCTTGCACTCTGCACATCTCATCATGGCGTTCCTCAAGCTCTTCTTGCTAAAATGCATGCTATAGCAGAATAAACAGTTGAGGCTTGTAGACAGTTCTTTCCAACAAAGCTTAAATCAGCTTATACCAAATTGTCATGTATTTGGAGTAGTATAAAGAGTTCAGTGATATGCTTTCATACTTATTTGGGAAGCTCTGCATCCAATCAGATATATGAACTTAAGTATGACACCTAATTTCTGAGTCACAGTTTTCTCATCTAAAAAACTGTAAATAACACTCAGAATACAGTAGATAGAAAATAGATGATAGTTTTTCTGTACTGTATTATTTTTCTTTTTTCCTCCTCCTTCTAGACCACAATGATACCTTGTGACACTGATTTTTTTGGGGGGGTTTTTTTGTTTTGTTTTTTCGAGACAGGGTTTCTCCATGTAGCTTTGCGCCTTCCCTGGAACTCACTTGGTAGCCCAGGCTGGCCTCGAACTCACAGAGATCCACCTGGCTCTGCCTCCCGAGTGCTGGGATTAAAGGCGTGCGTCACCACCGCCCAGCACTCATATGTTTTATGAGTCACCAAAAGCAAAAAAAAAACTACTACTTTTGCAATCTGCCTGTAAATCATAGGTGTTTGGGGTTATTTTAATACTTTATTACTTATTATAAAGTAATATTAAAGTTCAACCTATGCTCACCATATTGAAAATGGTAGTATTTATTCAATTAGCTCACTTAGCAAGAAATGCCAAAGGCAATGAGAAATTTCCATACAATAGGAAAGGCTGACATAAAGATGGGAAATTTTAATTTTGAGCACCAATGTTTAGACTTTTATAGTTGGAACATGATTTACTGATGCAATGGGTTAATTTTCTAAGCGTGCACAGTGCACCAGCCTTTACATCAAGTACTAGAGATAAAAGATTGATATGACCAGTTTATTGGCCTCAAGAACCTAATGGGTTAATGGAGAATTGGCATACACTCAGGTACCTTTTAAAATTCGTGTACAACACTATGATGGAATGGAGGCAGCACAGTGCAAGCAGTATTTAGTTTGTGGTTTGAATGACAAATGTTTCTAATAACCACCCTCTAAAGCTATGTGGAAGGTAATGTATCTCCCATAGCTTAGGAATGAGGAAGCTTCCAGAGTTCAGTGACATACACAAGGTCACAGAACTTAGTCCCAAAATCAAATGTAGCTCCTAAACAAGTGCTCTTTCCCAAGTGATCAAGGCCTCAATTGAATCTCTATGAACCATGCTCCCTCTGGCTTTATTTATTCTTATATATTAATTTTTATCTCACATGCATATAAACATGACATTTTTCATATTAGTGGAACGTACCTCACATTTAAACACATATACACACTGTCTAATATGCATATCTATATCTATCTCTTCAAATATTTGTTATTTCATCATTGCAGTATCTTTTTTTTTAGGCACTATAATTTTGCAGCCCTGGCTGGCCTAGAACTTGCCATGTATACCAAGTTGGCCTTGAACTCAGAAAGCTCCTCCTGCCTCTGCCTCCCAAGTGCTGGAATTAAAGGCATGTGCCAGCACATCTAACCATAGCAGTATCTTTCAAAATGCTTTGATAACCTGTTTACATATACAGCCCATCACTGTTACACAGTCACCTTCCCTTCTGTGTTCAATGTTTTAAAGACTTATTTATTTTATATTATGTGTGTAAGTGTTTTTGTTTACATTCAAGTATGTACACCATATGCAAACCTCCTGTCCACAGAGGTCAGAAAAGGGTATCAGATCCCCTAATCTGGAGTTATGGACATTTGTGAGCTGCTGTGTTGGTGCTGGGAACCAAACCCAGGTCCTCTGTAAGAGCAACAGGTGCTCTTAGCCACGGAACCATCATTCCAGATCCATTTACTTCCATTTTTAAATTGACATTTAGCAATGTCAAGAGGCTGCCGTACTTTTTTTCTCTTGTAGTTAGTATGAAAGGAGGAATGGAATTATCATGTATAGTGCTGAAATAACAGTCTGAATCCACCATCTTAGAAGTTTGCTGCCTCTCAGTTTCATGCACAAAGTTCTTCCAAAGAAATAGGATTACAGAATATTTTATAACTGCTGTATGCTTAAGAACACAATCACTGAAGACATGATTGCTAGATAAATAAATGGTCTAGTAAGCCTCCTTCCCAAAAGATTATTTTTAACTACTCCTACAGTTTCTAATATATTGAATTTTGTATGATGCAGGCCTGCATATAGTGAACTAATACAATACTTCTATTACACTCCTTTAAAAAACAGCTTTATGTGGACATTGGTCATTCATGTAGAGCAATCTCCCAATAGACCCTCCCAAGTATTTGCTTTAAAGTAAAAATTCAATATGAGCTTTTGAAAACCAGAGGCATTCTTCCCACCTCAGAAATACTGTTTAGTGAAATAATAAATTTAAAACCTGTTACATTCCACAGTTTTTCCAATATTTAGTAGAGCTACTTCATTCCCCACGGATTCTCTGCTACAGTGAATATCATTTCGATTTACTTCATATTTGAACAATTCTTATGAGGAAGTACAAGGAACAAAAATAAGGATTTGGTGTATTTAAAGCATTTCTTATGGTAGAGGTATCCTATAATTGAAATTAAAATTTCATTATATTTCTAAATGCAAGCTATGATTATGGACTGTGAAAGCTTTCTTTGAAGCCATAAACATTAGTGTGATGTCCTTACATTTTGCACTTGCCCTCATATAGATGCTGTTTATTTCCTGTGCATTATAAGATAAAACCACAGTAAAGGAAGAATGAATAGGAATTAAAGTTATTTGAATTTTTTGCAAGTCTATAGAAATGCAAATCCTAATCTGGTAATTATACATACTTGAGAGACCCATGGGAGTACCATGTTGAGATATAGCATCTTAAAGCTTCCAGTTATCAGCTAGAATGACATTCTTCTCCTCTACCACTGGCTTCTTTTTATACAATAAGAAATTCTTTCGTTATCGTTTGTAGCCCTTTCTTCCTATTCAGTGAGAAAATTTATCAGCATAAATATACTCCCCTATTTAAATAAATTAATGCTTTATATAGCTGTTGGGCAGTATATAATGCCAACTTGAGAAACAGAAGCACAGATATTTGATAACACTGCTCAAATTTATACGGACAAAGTCAGCTTCAGGAAATGGTGTCGTCAGTGTCTGTATCCTTCTATTCTTGGGGAACATGCACATGGAGGTGCTGACTGGAGTGGGATGGGGTTCCGCTTTCTTTTTACTCTAGCCTTTCACGCTGCCTCTTCCGTACTGCTTAGGATGTTAGGTCTGGGCGGCAGCAGCATTGCCTCCCACAGATGTCAAGGGGAAAAAATACTAACAACCGAGTCCTGAGGCTTCCCCTTCCTTCTCCTAGCTCATTGGAATTAGAAGGTTGTTTCTGGACCAGCTGTTTCTCGATGTCTCTGAGAGGAAAGGGGAAATCTAAGCATCCAGACAGCCTAAACGGAAGTGGGTTACAAACAAGTTGGTGAGCTAGCCAAAGAAAAGGAAGACAAAGCCACTGCGGATGTCAGAAAAAGATTTCATAGCTAGGAAGGAAGTGAGATAAAGAAGGGAAGGAGGGAGAGGGGAGAGGATATCTCGTAATTAACTCTCATCTTTACCAAAATTTTTGTTGAAAGTAATGATAGTTAGAGGAAATTTAGATATTATTCTGTAGTGCTATTTGCTCCACCCATGACCTTGGGCTATAGGACCGGAAGGAGGCGGTGCTTCTTATCATTGTATATGACCTCTTAAAAGGTCAGGGAGAAGGGTCACAGGCCCCTTCTCGCTGCTGCCTGCTTCCTGGTCTGATCTAACTTCCAGGTGTATTTGCTCCCAGTTAGAACAGAGGACGATTTCAGTTGTTTACTCGGTTCTGTATTCTTGAATGTATTTCCTCAATTTATAGCTTGATAAATCCCTACTATGCATTAAATAGACTCACGTGGATTGATCTTAACAAGTGGCGCCCCCTTGACAAAAAGACCCCACACTCCCTGTGGCTCCTACCCACAGCCTCCGCAGCCTGCCTCACTAGCACCCCCTAGCTCTGTCCCAACCTCATGGATCTGGGCCCCATATGCCTCCACTGGGCTACTGGTTTGACCAAAACCTAATGCACGCTGGTGGTTGCTGGTGAGTTTCTCCGCCCTGCAGAGCCCACGCGCAGCCCAAATCCCCCAGTCACTGTCTGACCCCTGCTCAGGTGACCGACCACCTGTGTACAGTGGCCGTGCAGGGAGCCTGTAGGCCAGGCGGCTCATGCGTCCGTGGTTCTTGTAACCACTGCCAGAAGCACTGAGTCAGAAAGGTACCTGCGCTAGGTACCTTTCTAGTTCTGTGCTTGTAGCCGCGGGATTGAGTCACAGACCCCTGCCTGGTTAGAGACTATCAACAGACTGTTCTTTTTCTTTTAAAAACTGTTCAGTGTAGCTGCTGCCCACTCTATCTTTGGAAACACCCGCCAGCTCCATTTTGTGCGCAACCACCGCAGTACTCACAACCAGCCCCCGCAGAGTGTCTGCAGAGACCCGCAAGCAGCACTTCTAATTTTTTGATTGTATTGCCTCGTCTGTTGTGATCCTGGTAGCTCTGCCCAGTAGTCATGGGTAGGGGTTGCCTGGGTTAGTGTCTGATTCACAGAGCTCATTCAGGGAGCTGAGTCAGCTCACACCAGACCTGCCTTGTATGATACACCTGTGACACCTGCTGGCCAAACATCACTACTACACCCCAAAACCATTGTGCCTGCTGGAACATCTGAAACACCTAAGAAAATTAGGACCAGTTCTCAAGGATTTCATCTGAGGTAAAAATCACTCGTTAATTCTACACATTAAACTGATTAATAAATAAACAAATTAATAGGATTTTTCTTTACAAATTTTGACTATTTCTCCAAAAAAAAATGGCAGACAAGATCACCACTCAGGAATTTAAAAACCTTTTTGTTTGTACTATGAATGAAATTTTACAAGAAATATACGACCTTCCTGGGATGTATACAATATTCGCTATATTCGCAATTAGCATAGTGATTCATATCATAGCATTGAAAATTTGGTTTAATAACAACACCAAAAATGACACATTAATGCGACTGATACAGCTTTACAAAGTGGTAATGAGGACTTAAACAGAAGGATTCTTTCTATGGAATCTGCTAACTTACCACAAGAACTTCAGGCTTTGCAGAGTAGTAATGAGGACTTAAAAAGACAGAATCTTTCTTTGAAATCTGCTAATTTACAACAAGAACTTCAATCCATTAGTAATACCTGAACAATCAGATTTAATTCTATTGAAAATAAATACGAATACTTAATGGATAAAATAATAACTCTTCAGAGCAATCTTAATGCCATTCAGATAATTTCTAAGGAGGAAAGATCATCAGTAATTGAAAGAATAGTCTTTGGAATCATATATTTCTAATGAACATAAAAAATTGCATGATTCCATGAAATCTCTACCATCCTTTACAACAGAGGAGGTTCACACACTGCAACAGGCAGCAGTTAACCAATTTCAAGCTCATGAGGAGTCTCTCAGTAAGGATAATAAAGACTCTAATAAGCAGAAGGGCAAAGTCATACAATTAATAACATCACCAGGTGACTCTTAAAAAAATGGCTTATCCTGTCACCATCTGTGAGAAGCCAGCAGACGATACACATCCTGAAGAATATGTAGAATATCTCTGGCAATCTATTCATATGAGAGATTTAAAAAAATATTAAGGAAGCAGTAGTCACAAATGGAATGCATTCAATATATGCAAAACAGATGTTAAATATGTGGTCTTCTACAAATGGAATCATATCAAGTGACTGGAATTGGTTAATTTCAGCTGTATTAGAATACAACCAGCAGTCACAATGGAAAATCTGGTTGAGAGAGGAGGCTAAAGTCCTTGAACAACAATGTAAGATCAGAGGTTTAGAGATCTCACAAGATCAAATTCTTGGTGAGGGCCATTTTTCTGATATAAATGTACAAGTTACCTTTATAAGCATATAGTATCCCTATGCTATACAGCAGCTTTAAATGCTTGAGGAAAAAAATCCAGAACTAGGGAAACCAACTGAACTATATATAAAGGTTTTCCAAGGGTCAAAAGAACCGTTTACTGATTTTTTTTTTAACAAAGACTGACCAAGGCTATAAACAAAACATTATCAGACCAAGAATTAACACAAGTATTAACTCAATCTTTGGCTTTTGATAATGTTAATATGGAGTACAAAAGAATATTTACACCTTTAAAGGTCAGACCAACACCTTTGGAGAAATGGATTCAACATACAAACGGTATTGAGTCTCGTAACTATGGTAATGAAACTTGGATAGGAGGGGATATTTCCAAAGGTGGAAGGAGGCATCAAGGTAACAAATTTTTATCTGTGGTACACCAGGTCATATAAGAAGAAACTGAGCACAAGGTGCTCCTAGAAGCAATGCATCTTCTAGAAATAACCCAAAGAGGAAATCCCAACCTTCTGGATTATACAGAAGATGTGGCAAAGGCCGACATTAGACCAATGAATGCAGATCACCAAGAGATATACATACAAGGCAATACTTTACCAGTGGGAAACACCTTGGGGGGCCTCTTGCAGGCCCCCAAATTGAACATGGTCCAAACATTTCCAATCAATGTAGAGGAAATTCCTCCCCAGGACAATTAAATAACCCAGAGCCTAATGTAAAGAATGATACTGCACTGGATGACAGAGCAACTTTGATAGATGAATCAAAAATTCCAAAAAACTTTATAAAACAAATATTTTAGCAGACTTCCATAAATGAACAAAGACCAAAGCTTAGAGTATGAATTAACAACACTGTCCTGGAAGGACTGGTAGACACAGGTGAGGATGTGATTATAATTACACCAAAATCATGGCATCTGAATTGGCCTCTTCAAGAGGTAGATGTCCAATTTTAGGGATTGGAGCCCTATCTCAGGTAAAACAAAGTTTGAGATGGGTTGAATGCATAGAGCCTGAAGGACAAAGAGGAAGGCTGAAGCCGTATGTGGGAAATGTAGCAGTGAATCTTTGGGGCTGAGATCTGTTACAACAGTAGAATACCCAGATTAAAATTCCTACAATCTCAAAAGTGGAATATAGACCAATGCATGTTTCTGGGAATAATGTTACAAGACACTATAAAAAAAAAACAGCCACCACTCATTCAGTCTGTACATAAACAGAGCACCACTGCCATTGAACTCTCAGAAGTGCCAATTGGCCTACCTTTACAATGACTAACTGATTTCAGATTGCTCATGAAAAAGTACAAAGGGGAAATTCTGTTAATTACTTAGGATATAAGGTAGATCTGCAAAAAATTAGACCCCAAAAGGTACAACTCAAGAGAGACCGATTGTGGACTCTTAACAATTTCAAAAATTGTTAGGAAGCATTTCCAACTTACAGACTATCATTGGAATACCTAAAGATAGACTAGTAAATTTTACCAATATCCTAAAAGAGGACAAGGACTTAAATAGTCCACGAGAATTATCAGCTGAAACTGAGAAGGAATTGGCTCTAATAGAAAAGAAAATATGCTTTCGACTGCGGCAGCCATCTTCCAGTAACTCGCCAAAATGACAAACACAAAGGGAAAGAGGAGGGGGACCCGCTATATGTTCTCCAGGCCTTTTAGGAAACATGGAGTTGTTCCTTTGGCAATTTACATGCGAATCTACAAGAAAGGTGATATTGTAGACATCAAGGGAATGGGCACTGTTCAAAAAGGAATGCCTCATAAGTGTTACCATGGCAAAACCGGAAGAGTCTACAATGTCACCCAACATGCTGTGGGCATCATTGTAAACAAGCAAGTTAAGGGCAAGATTCTTGCCAAGAGAATTAACGTGTGGATTGAGCACATCAAGCACTCTAAGAGCTGAGACAGCTTCCTGAAGCGGGTGAAGGAGAACGACCAGAAGAAAAAGGAAGCCAAGGAAAAGGGCACCTGGGTCCAGCTGAAGCACCAGCCCGCCCCACCCAGAGAAGCACACTTTGTGAGGACTAACGGGAAGGAGCCTGAGCTGCTGGAGCCCATTCCATACGAATTCATGGCCTAATGTACAAAAAGAAATAAAAGACCTGGACTGTAAAGGGCTTTTCTTAAAAAGAAAAAAGAAAAAAAAGAAAAGAAAATACGAGAGGCATATATGGATCATGTGAATCCAGAACTTAGCTTCATTCTAGTCATATTCCCTTTTAGACACTTTTCCATGGGGATTTTGATGCAGAGGGAAGATATTATATTGAAATGGATATTTCTACCACATAAACTGAGTAAAAAATTAAAGACATATGTAGATCTCTGATTTGATTCTGAAAGGAAAATTACAACTTTGTCAGCTGACAGGAATGGACCCAGCAGAAACTATTGTACCTTTAACTAATGAGGAAATTTCCTCTTTATGGGGAATACTGGCAAAGAGCCTGCAGTAACTGTTTGGGAGAGATTAACAATTGTTATCCCAAAAGCAAGAGAATAGAATTCATAAAAAGAACTGAATGGACCCTTCCTCATATGGTATGACAAAAAACCAATCTCTAGGCTTTCAACATTCTAAACTAATACAAATAAATCAGGAAAGGCAGGATATAAACCAGGAGACTTAAGTGGTTCAAAGCCCCTACAATTCTGTGCAAAAGGCAGAACTGTCTGTCATTCTTATGGTACTAATGGACTTAAAGGAATCATCAATATAGTTACTGATTCTCAATATGCAGAGAGAGTTGATTTACATATTGAGACTGCTGAATTTATTCTTGATAACACAGAATTATACACTATTTATACAATTACAGAAAATCATCAGAAATAGGGAACATCCTATACATATAAATCACATCAGAAACCATATGGGTCTGCCAGGTCCTCTAGCACAAAGTAATGATGAGATTGATCAATTCTTAATAGGTAATGTGCTAGAAGTCTCAGAATTTCATAAGAAATGCCATGTAAATAGCAAAGGTTTGAAAAGGGGCCTTTTCATCATTTGACATCAAGCCAAGGAAATTGAAAAAACAGATGTCCTACTTGTTCCTTCTATAACCAAACTCCATTACCTGCAGGAAGCAATCCTAAAGGTATACAAAGAAATGATATTTGGCAGATGGATGTGTTTCATTCCATAAAATTTGGAAGATTAAAATATGTAACCCATACCATTGACGCCTATTCAGGATTTCAATGGACAACTCCTATGAGTTCTGAAAAGACTGACTCTGTGATTACACACCTATTAGAAGTTATGGCCATCATGGGAATACCTGTACAAATTAAGACTGACAATGTTCCAGCATATGTTTCAAATAAAATGAGACAGTTTTTTGCTTATTACAATATAAAGCATGTTACAGATATACCACACAAATCCCACAGGCCAAGCAGTCATAAAAAGAACCAATCAAACTTTAAAGGATATGCTAAATAAACAGAAAGAGGTAACAATGATTCCAACAAATAGATTATATAATGCTTTATTACCCTTGAATTTTCTTAATGCTAATGAGAAAGGGACAGCAGCTTCAGAGAGACATTGGACAACAGAAAAACTCTTGAAGTAAACCAACCAGTGTACTTCAAAGATATGTTGACCTCAGAATGGAAACCAGAATATGTTCTACGTTGGGGAAGGGGTTTTGTTTTTGATTCTGCAGGAGAAGAAAAGCTATGGATACCAACAAAATTAATAAAAATTCACTGTGAACAGGAGAAACCCCTTGATGAGGAGAAGTAATAGCTCATCCACTAATGCAACAACTCTAGAAGTTGTAAGAAAAATTCAACAAACAAGGGTAGGGGTAAGGTTCTGTTTTTTGTCTTTACAGGATAATAGAAATACCCATCTTCAAGAAATCATAAGGCCTTGGACACATAGATGTCTACCGCATAAAGGAAGGGCACATTGGTACCATATACTCCACAGAGTAATATCTCATTGCCTACCATCTACATCTCTTTAACTCTAGAAAAGTTGTGGTCCTGATTCAATTATAAATCAAGATGGCTTTGGAATTAGAATGTGGCTCTCTCCTTCTCTAAACCCAAGCATGTTGCTAAAAGAAAAATTAGGAGGTTCTGTCTCATTTCGGAAGAGCCAACTGGTGTGAGTCAGAAGAAAACCAATAATCTAGGGATCATTGTTGTCAAGATTCTATTTCTATTCACACTTGTCCTTGCTTTCTGGGAATCCCTTCTAGATTCAGCATAAATCCAAACTTTCTATTTCAATATTAATAATGTTCAAGTTTTCCACAGTGAAAAATAAGTCTTTCCAATAGCAATCTCTGAAGTCTCCAAGAAGGAAGACGGGGCCCCACAACAATGACTCTGTTCAGTCCAGAAACATGCCATTGTACCTAAGAACATTACTCAATGGTCAGCCTTGGACTGATAATTCTTCAGGACAGTTCCAAGATGAGATGGTCCATCATGCTAGACTTTTAGCCAGAATCTCAGACAATCTTACCCATTACCCTGAAACTGACTGCAGACTTTTTGGCTAGTCCTATTGAGACCTAACTATCTGAGCTTTCTTACAGGACCGGACAGAGATACTGTCACTCCCTAAACAGCAGGAAGCAATTCTAAGAAAATGACACCCCTCTCCCAAAAGTTTCATTTTTCTCAGGGTTATGGATGAATGGTTAGAGGGTTAGAGGTGGAACAATAAAATTTAGACTCAGTATTATCCTTTAGAAAAGAAAAAGGGAAATGGATAAGTATAGTATACTAAGATAGATTATTGTATTTACTAGTAAATTGATTTAGCACACTATCAGCCTTTGATAATTTGCACTGATATGGCTTTTTGTATATTTGATACAAATGTAAACTATTCTTATATTATTATTTAAGATAATTTGAATATTGATACAAATACAAAACTATATTTATTGTATTGTACATGTATTTCTACTCCTGTTCAAAATATTTTATATATTGATACAAATGTAAAATTATATTTGTCATACTATATATATGTTCTACCTCTGTTTAGGATATTTTGTATATTGATACATATTAAAGATATTTTCATATCACATATTGCACTATACATTTCTACCTCTGTTTAAAATATTTTGTGTATTGTCACATTTTGAGGTCAATGACATCCTTATATGGTACATCTATTTACAGACTGTTTACCTTGTTAATGTAAAGCCTTAGTCCTTAGGTTATTTAGATAGATAAGACTTACAGAACTATAGTCACCCATGCTTGTCATTTCTGGATAGGTAATCTTCAAACACTTCATAGACCTAGAGAATATGGCATTTAAATGTTTTAATAACTTAGAATTCTGTTGACATAAGACATGATTGCTCCTGGCAGCACCAATCTGATCCCAAGAGAGTGTGCTTCTAAGAATCACTTAGAATGGGCTTCTAAGACATTTCTGTTTGGAAGTTTGTCTTCCAAACACATTAGCACACAATGGCCTGTGGGCAAAGAACTGCCCTTGCCTCAACTTCTGATAGTATGAATGCTGTCCTTTCTGGACGAGCAGGACACAAGTGAAAACAACTATGAAACCTGTCAAGACAGGGTAACATTGTCTTTTAAAATTCCTGCATCTGAAAATGATCTGTCGGATATTCTAAGCTTGTAGCCAAATTGGATGCCCCAGTGATGCTGAGAAACTTTAGGTGACTGTCCAGGCTGCCAAATGTCTCTGTCTATTCTTGAAAGATTTTAGGAAATTGCTTGCTTGCATTTTCCATTTTCTCAGGTATTATTATGTTCCTTCTCAGGTCTTTGATGGAGTTGAAGACTAGATAGTCACAGTTACAGTCTTCTTGTTTCTTAGTTAGAACATACTAAGTTCTAGAGTTACAATTTTCAGGATAGGACAGCTATTGGAATAATCTCGGTAATCTGCCATTTACCTATGATCTGGACATTTCTGGACATTTAGCATGTCTTTCTTGTTTGATGTTGTTCTTGTTGGTTGTAGTTCCATTTTTGTTTATGTTATTACCCTTTGTTTTTCTTGAACAATACTTGATAATCATTCTTATTGTGTATAGTTTGCATTAAGTTTAGAGTCTTCTTATTTAGGCAAAAAGGGGAAATGTAGTAGTATTTGCTCCACCCATGAACTTGGGCTATAGGGCCCGAAGGAGGCAGTGCTTCTTGTCATTGTACATGACCTCTTAAAAGGTAAGGGAGAAGGGTCACAAGCCCCTTCTCCCTGCTGCCTGCTTCCTAGTCTGTTCCAACTGCCAGGTGTATTCGCTCCCAGTCAGAACAGAGGACGAATTCAGCTGTTTACTCAGTTCTGTATTCTTGAGTGTATTTCCTCAATTTATTTCTAAATAAATCCCTATTACCCATTAAGTAGACTCAGGAGGATTGATCATAATATTATTCACCAGTAATTTTCTTTCTAGAGTCTTCTCTGGAGGAATTATTATTAAAAGAATGCTTTTGTCATTAAGAGAAAAGTTATTGAATGTAAAGGACCACCCCACAGAGAGAATGCTGAGCATCTTGGGCGCCACCTACCAAATGCCAGAAATAAACCCAAGTTTGTCAATGTGTTCAAGGAAGCAATGATGGCATTTTGTTTAGAAACAGATGCAAATAATGTAGAAATAAGGGTCTGATAATAGGAAACACACACTCAGTCACACACACACACATGCAAACACACTCACGCACATACATTCACACACACAAACACACACACACACACACAAATATGTTTCTGTTTGTGAGCTGCTTCTTAAATGTAATACAAATTGAGCCACAATGAATCAAAAATACATTACATTTGTATAATTGTCCTATGTATAGTATTTTTAACATTATAACAAGTATACAATTTTATATGTATAACAAAGTGTGCTTTGTAATGAAAAGGAGACACATCTCTACAACAATTAAGTAGTCTTCAAGACAACACAGGAAGCTGGAGAAAAGCTGCCTCCATTTTCTGATTGCCTACTATGCAGTGAAATTCACCATAAATTACAGGTTTAATGGTAGGACCTGTATCTAAATCCAGTATAACTCTCAGTCCACAATTTGTAAGAGTTTGAAAGGAGTTCCAGAAGGTTCTAAAAAACTAAATTTATAGACTACCTTAGAAAATAAGAGTAAAGCAAATGTGTGTGTGTGTGTGTGTGTGTGTGTGTTTCTAGTTTTAAACTCAGCATCCAAATGTCACATGAGTTACCCTCCCAAATCTAATTTCATGTTACCAACCATTCCCATTGACAATAGAGTTGGGAATATAGTGAAGAAAAAGAAAACATCAATAGAAACATGGTATTCTAAACTCAACCCAAATTTTCCTTATTTTTTGTTCCAGATTTGCTTTGGGAAGAGATGTTCATTTTGTTAATATTAATTCCATAGCATTAATTGGCCACCTTTGCTTTACTTTTCAAAGGAAGCATTCTAAGCAAAATTTAGCTCCCTTTTTTGACATTCCCATCTGTGAGGAAGGAATCCATGCTTTACCAAGAACCCCCATGTGTAACTCCTGCTGAGTAGATAGCATGGCACACCTTGTGTCTCTGCCTGCTGGCTGAGAAGTAGTTCAAATCACAGAGGCAGGTGGCCATAGGCTCCCAAAAGCTATTTTTTGTCATAAGGGAGGTTTACATGAAGACTCAAAACCTCAGTATAATTATCACTGGGAGGCTTCACTCACCAGGGAGACAGTGAGTCCTGCTGAAGGTCGAGGCCATCACTGGGGTATTATCCGTTCCTGTGGTATCTCCCTGCAGTCACAAGTTTTATGGACAAACTTTACCAGGGACATCTCCATGTGCAAAGTTTTAGGTCAGGATACAGTGCTCTGACTTTCCATTGCTGCAAACAGGACTACCTAGTTTCCCTTGGCTCGGCAGGAAGTCTGCTGAGCCAGATAAGATTCAGGGATTCAACTTGATAAAAGCTCTCCCCTCTCCAGTGTAAGCATCACAAATTCAGTGCACCATCAAAGATCAAATCTTTTTATTTAAGCATTCTCTTGAAAACACATTTAAATTGCCATAACTGAACAGTGCTTTCTCTGAAAGGCAAAGAATCAAGGTGTACCCAGAAAGTACCTTTCTTTTTACTGCATAAAGATTTTAAAGTGGCAGTGGTAGAGCTAAGAAAAAATTACTCATGACACACAAGAGACCCAAGTTGTTTTTTTGTTTTGTTTTGTTTTTGTTGTTGTTGTTTGGTTTGTTGGGGGGTTTTTTGGTCTATTTTCTTTTCTTTCTTTTTCTTTTCTTTTTCTTTTTCTTTTTCTTTTTTTGTTTTGTTTTGTTGTGTTTTGTTTGTAGATTTTATTCCAGGCATGACAGTAGAGAGTCAATACAGGCTGGCTACTACAATGGATCAGAATCATCCTCGAATATAAAGAATTGTGACACTTTATAGACAAGAAGTAGGGTAGGGTGAGTGGACAGAAAATTGCTAGCAATAAACTCTATGGGTAAGAAAAATTCTAATTAAACTGTTCAGTGAAAAGGCGATTAAACACCATTCGGGTGATAGGGGAAGGTGAGAAACCCAAACTAAGAGTGAGGGTTATTAGAGTCTAGGGGAGAGAATTCTGACTAAATTGATATCCTGGTGTTTTTGCTAAGAGATGAACACAAAGGTCCAAAAGTTGGAATCTAAACAAGAAGAATTTCCAGAGTCTGGCTAGAATCTTGCCATGGGGAGCTTTCATTAATGTTGACAGAAAGAATAATAATTCTGTCTGCTTATCTCTGTCTGGTAGTAAGGATTAACATTTCAGTTGACTTTGACCTAGCTCTCTACATATATATATATATATGTATACACATATATATGTATATATATATGTGTGTGTATTACATTTATATTATATATAATATCTATTATGTTGTATCATATATATGCTTTATTTCAACTAAGAGTTTTAGACTTAAAATGCTCAAATGTTAGATGTGAGAGAGAGAGAGAGAGAGAGAGATTTTTTTAATGCCTTCTTTGGATTAAACCAATACTTTTTGTCCTTAAAAATTATCTTTAGTTTTGCAGACTGAACTTATATAATTCACATAATTAACATAAATAAAGTAGAAATACATATGCTAAAGAAAAATTATTGGCTTCCTTTAGCTGATGATACTAAATAGAAAATAATGACATCATTATTTTCACATCACTTAATCATGGTTTCTTTGATAACCACTAAGTAAAAAGGGAATCAACTGTGAATATTCCCATGGTTCTATTTCTACTTAAAACTTTTAATAACTGGCTTTTCTTTACTTATTAAACTCATCATTCAATTCTCCAAATAACATGTCCAGGTCGCAAAGCAGAATGTGGACAATCCACTCCCTCCTGAGGCTCTATAAGAGATCCGTAGGGTTTCAACAAGGCTTTGAGAAATTTGTCACTTTTTTTCTGTATCTTTTTTGTTGTTCTGCTTGTTTGGTTTGTTGGTTTGGTTTGGTTTCTTGAGACAGGGTTTCTTTGTGTAGCTTTGGCTGTCCCTGTACTAGGTCTGTAGATCATACTGGTCCAAACTTACAAAGACCCACGTGCGTATGCCTCCTAAGTATTGGCATTAAAGGTTTATACCACCACACCAAGCTTTGTTAATTTTTTTAAAATTCATTCCACATTAAGCTTTATTTGATGAGTATGTTATGATAAATACAAGTAATTCTTTTTTAATTTTTTATCTTTTTTATTTAATTTTTTCATTTTACATGCTAACCACTGTGACCCCCTCCCTCTCCTTCTCCTGTTCCCCCCACATCCCCCCAATCCCACTCCCATTTACTCCTCATAGGGGTTAAGGCTTCCCTTGGGTAGTTAACACAGGCTGACATACCAAGTTGGAGCAGTACTAAAACCCCTCCCACTGCATCAAGGCTGGGTATGGCATCCCACCATAGGGAATAGGCTCTAAAAAGCCAGTTTATATGCCCAGGATAGGTCCTGGTCCCATTGCTAGGGGCCTCACAAACAGATGAAGCTGCACAACTGTCACCCACATTCAGAGGGCCTAGTTCGGTTTCATGCAGGCTCCCCAGCTGTCAGTCCAGAGTCTGTGAGCTCCCATTAGCTCAGATAAGCTGTCTCTATGGGTTTTCCCCATCATGATCTTGACTCCATTTGCTCCTATAGTCCCTCCTCCTCCTCTTCAACTGAACTCCTGGAGCTCTGCCAAGTACTTGACTGTGGGTCTCTGCAACTGCTTCCATCAGTCACTGGATATAGGTTCTATGATAACAATTAGGGTCGTCACCAATCTGAGTACAGGGGAAGGCTAGTTCAGGCACCCTCTCCACCATTGCTAAGAGTCTTAGCTGGGGACATCATGTGGGTTCCTGGGGATTTCCCTAGCACCAGGTTTCTCCCTAACCCCATACTGGCTCACTCTGTCACGATATCTCTTTTATTGCTCTTCCTCTCCATCCCTCCCCAAACGTGGCCATCTGGAAATCAGTATGGTGGTATTTCAGAAAACCGGGAATCAACCTACCTCAAGACCCAGCAATACCACTCCTCAGCATATACCCAAAAGACACTCAACCATACCACAAGGACATTTGCTCAACTATGTTCATGGCAGCATTATTCATTATAGTGAGAACCTAGATGCCCTTCAACTGAAGAATGGATAAAGAAAATATGGTACATTTACACAATGGAGAATTAAGCAGTGGTTAAAAAAAACAAAAAAACAAAAACAAAAACAATGATATCATGAAATTTGTAGGCAAATGGATGGAACTAGAAAAAAATCATCCTGAGTGAGGTAACCCAGACCTAGAAAGACAAACACGGTATGGACTCACTTACAAGTGGATATCAGACACAAAGCAAAGGATAACCAGGCTACAATCCACAACCCAGAGAAGCCAGGTAAAGAGGAGGACCCTGAGAGGGACATGCAGAGATTGCTCCAGAAAGGGGAAAGGGTCGAGATCTCCTGGTAAACTGGGAGGGGGTAGAGGGGGGGAAATACAAGTAATTCTTAAACAAAAGATGATATATTAGGTACAACTGGATTTAAGAAAAGTTAATAATGTGAAATAAGTGAGCACACATAATAGTGAAGCGAAGCAAAAGATTCTACCTTTTTATTTCCTATACATTTGCTTCATTAAGACAATATCCTTGTTTTTTACTGAAAATAATTTTTATAATATATATTCTAAGCACAATGTAACCTCCTTCATCTCCTACCACAGATGAAAATGGTATGTTCATCACTTGATATGCGGTAAACATCTAATGAATATTTGGCTGTAAAATAAGTAGCACAGAGATTCTAGGGAAAGCAGAGTTCTACCGTTACTCTCTGTGAATCTTTTATCTAGAACAATTCAGTCCAAGCATATGTATATCCAGCAAGGTAATGTAACCAGCCGTTGGTTCAGTCAGGAGGGTAACAAATAACAAGACGATTTAGGTGATTCAATAACTAAAAGAGTGGGAAAGACTTTAGAAATGATCTGATTCCATTGCCCTTGATTTTTAACAAAGAAACTGGGGGTGTGGGGGGGCGGTCATCAAGTGGAGAGCTTCACTGTCATGATCAGTTGGCGGCTTCAGCTTGATGTCCGTGTTCATTTCATCTAAATGAAGTCCATATACAGATGAGATTCCGCCTGTCAGTCTCCATGATCCTTTGAAACAAATATTCCTTTGAGTTTCACACACACACACACACACACACACACACACACACACACACATGCAACATGGACTCACACTCTGCACAGTAGAATAACAGTAGAAAAATCACAGTGTAAGGTAGCCAGTCACATACGGAAAAGGACAAATGGAAGCATAAGGTAATCGCTGGCTTATCGTTGCACTTCTGAACTTCAGCTACATAGGTATCAGCACTTACTGGAATGATGTGCAGCCTGAATCCCAAGAATTGATGCATCTGGGCTTTTGTTTTTTTCCTTTGGGCTCTCAGTTGCCTTCTCTAGAGCATCCTTTTCCATAGGAAGTGAGCTTGTTGGTAGTTGAGTAGTTCTTCAAAACTGTTCCCTGACAAAAATTAAAAAATCATGTAGAGACTTCTGTCACCAAAGACTATCACTAATAACATTCCTGAACTATTAAAAAAATTACCATGAAATGGTCATACATCAAACAAAAGACTCATTGAACACGGTTAAGAGTATTTAAGTGTTTATATATTAAAAATCAAAAAAGACAATGGGCTCTCAGGAGGCTGTCAAGAGAGCCCAAGCTGAAGGTCAGCCTGGGCTAAATATGGACATACTTTTTAAAAATAAAAAAGAAAGAAACTTAAGGACCGACTATACAGCTCAATAGTAAACCGCTTGCATAGCCTACCATGTATTAGGTCCTCAGTTCAGGGCAAAAAAAAAGGAAAGAAAATTAAGTATTTTCAGTGGTATGATAAACACTGCCACACCGTTTTTATTAGAATGTTAGAATGACATCATTAAATCAATTAACCTGGCCAGGTGGTGGTGGTGCACGCCTTTAATCCCAGCACTCGGGAGGCAGAGCCAGGCGGATCTCTGTGAGTTCGAGGCCAGCCTGGGCTACCAAGTGAGTCCCAGGAAAGGCACAAAGCTACACAGAGAAACCCTGTCTCGAAAAACCAAAAAAAAAAAAAAATCAATTAACCTGAAAGAGAAAAAAGTAATAGATTTTAAGAACCTCATCTTCTCTCAGGTAAATTGAAAATGTTGTTGTGATACGTATGTGCTTTGAACATGAAAATCTATAATTCATAAAATAATATTCAATATACAATAGCATTTTATAATAAATATAAAAATGAACCAGGTTTTTTTCTTTTTCCTTCTTAAAAGATTTTACTTCTGAATGAATACTAAATCAACACTGCACTTGAAGCATAGAACTAGAGGAAAGTGTGGTTAATGAAGCATCTCTTATGGAGGACAAAACTTCCATTTAAATTGAAGGGCAAAATAGAAAACAAGTTTGCAGATTCAGAGATGAAACATAGAAGAAAAGAACACTGGTAAATACCCTCTTTCTGAAGCTTTATGGAATTTTCATTTGCTCCAGACAGTACAAGCACAAAAGGCATTGAAATGTCTTTGAAAAAAATGCATGAACTTTCCACTTTTTCTTCCTTTTATATTAATAACCTAACAACTTTTATAATTAGCTGTGAGTGCTTCACTTACTAATAAATTTTAAACTTATGTGAAAGGACTCATTCTGGTGGTAGATACTTTATTTTTAAGATATAACTCATCAACTTTAGCCAATTAAATTAACAGTTGTCATACTTGCCGCACTTCAAATTCAAATTAAAAATGTGATGCCACAGCTTTAATAAGTAATGAAGATTTTGTGACATTTGTTTCTTCTAATTAGCCTATTAAGAATTGTATAAAATTTCCTATTGATTGAAGAATTCTCTTTGTTCAAACAGAATTAACTTAGACCATTATTTCAACTAGTCAATGATTTGTTTTGGCTTCAAAGTTCATGTTGAAATTATAAATATATCTTAAATGTAGATATGAACATGAGAGGAAACACACAGATTTTGTTCAACTTGATGTATGGTGATCGTCACTGGCAACTTGACTAGATTTGAAGTCACCTAGGAGACATCTCTGAATTTCTGTGTGAGCGTTTCCAGAGAGGATCAATTTTGGAGGGAAAACACACACTTAAAATGACTAACACTATTCCATGTGCTTGAATCCCAGACTGGACCAAAAGAGAAGGAGGAAGCCAGCAGAATAATAGGGATCACTTCCTGTTTTCTTGTCAGTCCACAGATCACATCAATCCTGTCACAGTGGTGTCTTCCCCATCATGACTGACCTCATAGTTGTGAAAAATGAGTCAAAGTCAACCCTTCTTCCCTGAAGTTACTTTTGGTTAGATATTTAATTACAATATTGAAAAAGTAACTGATTCACACAGTAACATGCATTGATTTTCCTGCAATTTCGATCTTCTTTGTGGCTAAATAAAACTCTATTGTGTAGACATTTTATTTATGCATTCACTTAGTAGGCACACTGGTTCCACATCTTGGTTACTATGAATAATATAACAAATGTCAATATGCAAATATCTCTGTGGTGTGCTGACTTGGAGGGATATATCATTTTAATCTTCATATTTTAATCGATTATTTTTTATTGTTCTGTTAACTCAAACAATTCATTTAAAGGACATTCTACATTGGGGGGTCTTACATAGTGATAAAGTGCTTGGTTTCAGTCCCCAGACTTGCAAATGCATCAAGAGTAAAAAATAAAGAATAATTAGTATTTATTAGTATTTAATGATTAATTAATTATAAGTATGAAAGTATTGGTAATTTTTATCAAATAATAAATCTAACTGATCTTTTAAAATCAATTTTTCTTGATATTCTTTTAACAGTTCAAATACTTTTCTATTTTTATTTTCGAGAATATTTGAACTAGGATTCTTTTTTTTAATATTACAAGGAAAACTTGATGGATCAATTTTTAAATACATCAAGTTTTATAGGATTTAGTTTCCACCTTTGTAAGTTTTGTTTACTTGTTTTTGTAGTCTGAATGACAGTCTTTATGCTACAACCAGAATGTAGAGCATTTTGGGAAGTGTTTTAATCTGTTGGTCAGTTTATAAAGAAGAATCTATTTCTCCCAGTTCTGAGGCCAAGAGTCTAAGATTAGGATGCTGGTAGGTTCAGTGTTCAGAGAGTGGGGTTTTGAGGTTAACACAAACAGGCTGAACAAGCTTCCTCGCTCCTCCCTACAGTGAGGACACAGAATCCACACTTTCTGTCACACAAGTCTGCTGAAATTTAATCATAGACATTCCACTCTCTGGAAATGTGAGCAATAAATTTCTGTGTTATGAATTACTCATTCTAAGATATTTTGTTATGACAAACAGCCAGAAAATATTAAAGTATTTATTAAATGAAAAGAGGGATTAATTTTGTGAGATGAGTAGAGAAACTGAAAGCAGAGGGAACAACATGATCGAAAGGTTAGAAGTTACAAAGACCAAGACCTAAGAAAAATCACATTAGAAAGATAAGGGACAAACAGAGAACCCACAGTGATCTCGTGCTATAGATTATTAGCCAGCATGAATGCTGGAATAAACTATGACTAAGATCAAAGAAGCACAGATAAAATGTCCTTTAACAAAAGCTAGACAGAAAATTCATAATACAAGTTTCAGAATACAGATTATGAAGGATCTAACTAGACCAGGGAACAAAATTTTATTTCATGTCATTCGCCAGTGTTTTGTTGCAAGATGCTCCATAAAAATCTCATGATCCACCAGAAAATGCTTTGTTGAGGTTTGGGGAAGCACTAATTATGTCTCCCTTTGAAAGGTCCATAATATATATTACCATACTATTATTTATAGAAATTCCTATGGTAATTAATTCAATGAGAACTAGTTAAAACAATATTTGTTTATATTATTTAAAGACAGAATGCTTTTTGAATGCATAAATCCCAATTAGCATCCTGTACTAAATATTCAGACTATGAAGTAAAGTAAACTATGCTGTAGGAAGATAAAAATCACAAACTAATATGGTGGATAAATGAAACTGACTAAAAGCAGCCCGGTTCACATAGTGTAATAACCAAGAAGATGAGGTCTTACACTCATATATGGTCAGAATAAACGTATATTTGTAAATGTAAGAGATCAAAGACATTGTTCATTGACAAACACACAGGTTTCTTTGAAGCTACCACCCATTTATACCATATCATTTTACAGTTAAACTGAATAAGAATAGAATCTGATCCAAAAAAAAAAAAAGACTTGGCCATAGCTGATCAGAGAATATAACTTCTATAGTTTGGATTAAAATTAGATATTGGTCAGATTCTCCTTCAAAAGCTTGAATGTGGTAAAGGGAGACTGATAGCAAATAGCCATAGTTATATGCAGAGACATAGCAGCACATATGAGAGGAGAGGGGTTATCTGCAGAACTCACTCTTCACGCTCAGCTCCTGTGAAACCCTACTGAGGCTTGTTGGTATGTGAAATGCTGGAGCATTAATGTTACTTTTGCAGGGAGCTTCTTAGAAATACTAGCATTTATGTTTGGGGATTTTCTGTCTGCTTGTACAAGATCTTTCTACCAGTGTGTCAGAAGTATGCACATTACCTCTAACTGGGATTTTTTTAAGAGTTTGGACAAAAAGAAATCTAAATAGACATGTAGAAGGGAGAGCTAAAAGTAGGAGACTTATAGCATAGAGTTTATGCTATAAAATGAGATTAATATAGCAAATAGTAGAGAAATAGGCCATTTCACATGCATACAAAAAGGAAGAGAGAGAGAGAATATAGGTTAATTCTCACTAAAAAGGAGAAAAGGGAGAGACAGAAAGAGGAAATAGAAAGATTTATCCTTACAGCAAATTCAGGGGGAAAAGATTGAAGAAGCAGACATGGAGTGAGAATCTTTGTGTGGAGTGATACTTCTGTTTGTTTGCTTGTCTGATTGGTTGGTTAGTTCAGTTTTTTCTTCCTTGTTTTGGTAAGTTTGTTTGTTTGTTTGTTTGTTTGTTTGTTTGTTTGTTTGTTTGTTTAAAATAAAGTCTCACTATGTAGTTCTTGCTGGCCTCCAACTCACTATGCAAACCAGGCTGGCCTCAAACTCACAGAGATCAGCCTGCCTCTGCCTCCTGCGTGTTGGGATTAGATGCATGTGCCACAATGCCAGGCTCCTGTGGAGTAAATCTGGATCCTCATGGTGAAGCTGCCAATCACTGTTGGCAACAGCAAAGAATGTGTGCAAACTACTTCTCTGAACAAAACAGAAGGTCTCTAGTAATAGCATAAGACTTCTACCTATAGACAGAAATTCTAACTTAAACATCCCCAAGAATATTTGGCTGTATTTGTCTGGGTGAGTGGTCATAATAAAATACCGTAGAGCAGGGAACTTATACAACAGGAATTATCAAAATTTTGAAGGCCAGAAGGTTTGAGGTTAAGGAATGAGCTGATTTTGTTCCTAATGAGAACTGTCTTCCTGGGTCACAGCTAATTTCCTCTGTCCTTAAATATCAGAGAAAACCAAGCTCTCAGGAGTCTCTTAGAAGAACATAAATCCCATCATAAGGCTCCTACCCTCATGCCCTCACTTGAATTTAGTTATCTCCTAAATGTACCCTCTCCGGGTACCATCACATTTGGGAGGTTAGGGCTTCTGCCTATATTCTAGGAACTTCCAGTTCATAATCTTTTTCCCCTAGCCTCCTAAACTTGTGTCCTGCTCGCATACTAATAATTAGCTTTGTTCCAACATCTTCAAATGCCTTAATTCCTTAACTCATTCCAACATCAACTCTTAAGCTCGAAATTTTTTCTAAATATGTCTAAAAATACAGTTAAGACGAGACACACTTCATTAGGAGACAAAATTCCTTTCAGCTGTGAACCTATGAAACCAGACAAAGTAGTGTTTCCACTGTACTGTAGGGAACAGGCACCAATGGAGAATACCATTCCAGAAGGAAAAATTCAGACAGAAGGAAGGAATAATGGGTCACAGGCAAGCCCAAACTCTAGAAAGACTTGTTGCATCAGGTCATAAGGTTTGACTATAACCCTAATTGTATGACTTCTCTGCTTTTTAGACCTACTGAGCCGCCAGTACTATTTTTGCAACTCGGTGGTATTGGAGACCACAAAGCTTAAGACAGAAACTAGATGCCCTGATGTGTCTCAGGAACTACATGCCCTGATGTGTCTCAGGAAGCAACCCAGATAGTATGTCAATAACTGCCAGGGACCTTCCCTGTTTTCTACGAATAACACATATTCTCTACGAAATAGCTCCATCATCCCACCCTATTAAATCCAAGGAGTCCCACTGGCTTACTTCATTTTATCTCATTTTTCCTGCTCCTTTCATTTTAGAATGGCAGAATTCTTGCTTTCTCTGTATGTTCCTATCCATAACCTCTGAAATGACTGATTAGGTCCATGAGTCCTGGCAAAGAGCTCACGATCAAATGATCACTCAGCCATATACTCCTGAGAATTATCTTGCTTGCTTTTACAATTTCATGTCATAGACTGAGAGCTTTCCTGATTTCAAATTTCTGCTTAACCAGCCCTCCTTAAATTCATCCTCTTTTCACAATTTATTGTGAATATTCAGGAAAAACATTCACTTTCTTTGGAAATCTCCTCAAATAAATGTCTAACTTTGTCACTCATCAATTCCACTTCTACAAAGCACTAGAAAAATATTTAGCCAAAAATCTTTTGGCTAAATATTTTTCTAGTTTTTTTTTTTTTTTTTTTTTTCGCAGTGTTTCCCCTTCCCATTTTGCCTCCTCAAACCTCGTTAAACTCCTTGTTTTAATTTGGTTCCAAAGTTTCTTCCTTAGGTTGGTGGTTGTTAGAGCAGCATCTCAACTTTTATTGTCCACGTATGTTAGTCTAGACTCTGCAGAGAGACAAAGCTAGTAATAAATATAGAAATAAAACAAGATTTATTAGAAGCAACTGATTTGAATGGTTTGGAAGATGGGCAGTCCCCGAGATCTATAATATGCAAGCACTCAAGAGAGCTGATGGTGTCTAAGTCTAAAGAGAAGAGAAGGAGGAGAATACGTGAGGTAAAGTCTTGTCTAACACCGAGTCCAGATGTCTCTGCTCAAAGGAAATGGGGGAAATGAATAAGTTCTACCTTTCTCTGTCTTTCAGACCCCTCAAGATTCTGTGGAAACCATGCAAGTAAGTGAAGGTGCTTTGCTTTACTTGTTGAAGTTGCTCAGAAGTTAATATGATCTAAAAAACACTCCCACAGATACAACAAGAATAATATTGAACCAGATATCTGGGTTTTCTGTAGCCTAGTCAAGCGTCCATTTAAAAATGACCATGACGTAGACCCTGCCTGGAAGGATATTCATGAGGCTCCTGAACTGGCTGTGGCAAGCAGTGATTGTGAGAAAGGAGACTGGTGAATTCTGTCCCTGTTAGACAGTAAACATATCAAACTTCCGATGAGACTTTTACATTGAAATTTTATTAATTTTATAACCATAACTATAGAAAGGCCAAGGTGAACATTGTTTTGTTGCTTCCATGAGCTGAAGCAAATCAGAATGGCAATAAAGAGAAGTGAAAATCAAAACCACTCACCCTCTAAAACAATTCATCACTTTGTTTACTGCAAACCCTCTGGATCTGAAGACCACCTATGTGAGAGAAATAAAGAACTAAATGAGAGCATTCACTATTTCTTTCCTAGCAAGTTAATGTTTCAGTCCTTCCCCGGCTGTGCTCAGCTATCAGCTGACAATGTGGCTTAGGATGAGCATTCTAACAAAGAGTCCAGAAAGAGTAAATCTGATATTTATAATCTTAATTTGCTTTTTTTGTTTGTTTGGTTTCATTTTGGGGTTTTCTCTGTTTGTTTGGAGGGGAGGTGTTTCATAACAGTTCATAATGCACCTGTGTGAATTTTTGCCACTACTTCCTATTATTGGTACTGATGTTTGATGGGGGCTATAATTTGAGACACAGGGGCATAAGTCTACTTTAACAAAACGTGATTCACTCTTTTCTCAACCAGATACAATATTTTAGTTTTTCTGTTTTTTTTTCTTTTTAATGAGATTACAATTTTATGTTTTCTTCAGTTGAATTTATGGATTAGACAACTTTCCATCTTTGTAAGGTAGAGCCTAGAGCTTCTGCCTTAATAATGTCAGGACAAACTTCATGACTTTGACACTGACCTATATGATGAGAACTCCCCAAGTTTGCTCTTCTCAATCTCTCCTTTCCCTCTGGCCCAAAGCAAATAAAACCCTGCACCCACTCTTATTTCCAACCAGGATTGCACTGAATGACATCCCAATAACATCTAGTTGTCTTCCTCCTTGTATTACTTCTCTCATCACTCACTTGAAACATTTCCAGAAAGAAATACCATGCATTCCATTCCATACCAGGTGTCACTCCAAAGGTATGATCAGAGGGCCACAGCCAGAAGCAGGACATCGCAGGAATCTCACACACACATATCTAACATCATCTTCACTGCTCCCCATGCTGAACTTCGTTTTCCAAGGATACACTGCCAGAACTTACAATGCTTTTTTCTTCCTTCAGACTATTATGCTCAAAATATCCTGCCTCTTCAACTTATGTTTTATAACTTGGTTCAACAAAATATCTTCACTGTAAACTTGGGCCCTCCTTCCCCAAGACCACTAAATAGAATTAGTTTTGGTTCTGTCTGTTAGGCCATTACTCCAATGACAGACTTCTACTAAAGCATCTGTTGAAATGCATTCTGGGTTTGCAAGTGTTGTGTAACTCAATAATCTCAGTATCCCCTACCAAAAAAAAAAGAATAGTTAATAACTGCTGTCAAATATCGTGTGTGTGTGTGTGTGTGTGTGTGTGTGTCCTACTTTAGAAGGGAGAAGGTGGGCTTCTTCATTCTTTAGATAACTTAGTTTCTTTTACTATTGCTCTGTTAAGATACTCTGACAAAAAGCAGCTTAAGAGAGAAATGATTTATTCTAATTCATGGATCAAGGTATAGTCCATCATGGCAGGCAGGCAGGTCAAGGCAGCAGGGTTACACCACGTCCGTATTTGGAAAAAGAAATCAATGACTACTTTTGCTCAGCTCACTTTCCCCTTTTATGCAATCCAGAACCCAAGCCAGGGAATGGTGCTGCCCACTCTATGGATGGATTTCCCCACTGCAGTTAACGTAATTAAGATAATTCCTCACAGGTATTGTCTCATCTCCCAGGAAACTCTAGATTCTTTCAAGTTGACAATTGACACTAAATATTGCAAATGGATGGTGAAGAAAAGAGAAGGAAATAGAATGCAGTGAACAGCCTACAAGTCAGAAGTAAAAAATAAAATTCCTTCAGTGAAGTTAGTATTTACTAATGATGTGTCAGACAGAAATGAAATATTACTGAATGGTTTACAATTGCTTCCTATGTATTTTGATACAGGTTAAGATTGGGTTTGTTACTAATTTTGAAAAATCATAGTTGTATAAAAATTGTTCATTCCATGAAAGCAATCCTAGGGTCAGGGGACATACTATAGTCTGTGTTATGTCTCTGTCACATGGGGCTTCAACCTCATTGTCCAAACTGAGAAAGCACATTCAAAGAAGCCTGATAGAAAAAAGAATAAAGTATTGCATTACAGAGATGATATGAGCACTGTCTTTCAGGGCGCTCTCCCAGAAGATCTCATATAACTGCCAGTGTGCTTTGTATCTCTCTTCTATGGCTAATGTGGGAGGGGTGGGGGTATGTGGGCCTGACTGAGCATTACTGTAATAGAACACTGAATATCAATTAAGGAGGGAATGTTATTTTAGCTCGTGGTTCCACTGCATGTAGTCCATAGTAGTTAGCTCTGCTAATTCTGGCTCCACAGGGAGGCAGAATGTCATGGCAATGAGAGACCACTTTCCTCTTTTAACCAAAAGCCAAGAACTAGGAAGGTCTGGGGACCAGAGATAGACTTCAGTCCTGTCCTCAACAGACTACTTCCTCCAGATACGTCCTAACTCTTAAAGTTTCCACCACCTACCAAAGCAGTGCCACCATCTGGGGGACCATGTATTCAACACATGAATCTTTGGGGGATATTTCTTTTTTTACTTCTAAGACAGAGTCCCACTATGGAGTCTTGTCTAGGGTCCTGAAACTCCCTGTGTAGATCATTCTGACCCCAAACCCACAGAGATCTGCCTGCCTCTGCCTGCCAAGTTCTGGGGTTAAAAGTACATGCCAAAGCACCCAGCTTCATACTTAAACCCTGACAAATTATAGGACACAGAACTTGTATCCTCATGCATGAGGTTTCCAATTAAAATTCTAGTGCTGTAGAGAAGAACGGATATGAACTGAAAGTTGTTCAGTTTACTTTTTTGTATGTTACAACAATCAAAGTCATGATATGCAAATACAAATATAAAGGTAGATGGTTATTAGCACCACAATCAGTAAATATTTTGTAATACAAATATCATTAGGAGTGTTCACTCTCATATCACTTTCTAGTTCCTCTGCATCCAGGCAAACAGGACACCTCTCCTCTTTAGCTGTAGGTTAAGATTTGAATGTAAGCCTCTATCAGTCCCTAATAACGACTTGAACTGTGCCCTAAAGTTGATAAAGTAATAACCAGTAAGTTCCTCATGAGCAACCGACTCTCTCAAGGTATTGGACTAACGCTGTCAGAGATTTATGAGGTAGACTTGATAAAGTGTTCTTTGCTGTTGTGTCCTTGCTTTTTGCTTAAGAGAGGTGACTCCTATCAAAACCTCTTTAGCCCAAGATAAAACTTTCCTCTCACAGAGGCTTCTTGATCTTTACTTCTCAAATAATCCACTGCATCTTCCTACATTACTTCACAAAAAAAAACAACATTACCAATTACCCATTTTTATTACAAGGTTTAGAAGAGTTACATACTTTGCTAGCTTGATGACACTTGTCTTGTCTCCTTTATTCCAAGAAATGCACATTTTTACAGTAGTCTGTAAGTGGCAAGTGAGTCATTTTGAAGAGTTACAGGACTTTCCATCTGTAAGATAGGACCCAGGGCTACCTGCAGGTAAGAATCTCTCTGGTTGCTTAGCAGAAAACCATTGCACACATCAGAGTCCTCTGCTCTGATGCTGACAGCATGCAGCACATGTTCTAAGCAATTCCTTCCTCGTTCTCTGTACCCTTAACTGCAGTGATCACAGCACTCTCTGCGAGAAAGCAGTCCTGGAGCTTTATTAATGAACCCATCAGCTAAATTACAGTCATCATTAAAACTGCCAGGTAGTGTCAAAATGTTTTGACTATCAAATTCCGAAAGATTAATCATTCTTTTAAATATGCTCTGCTGGAAACCTAATTCTTTTTTTTCTGGTCTGAGATGTCATTTAGTATGGTATTTGTTTCTTACCAGCAATTAAGTGAAGGACAAGTGGGTAGAACCAACCTTTGGGGGAGATTTTTTTTTTGGATGAGTTAATGATCCGTCCCTTCCGTGTTAGAAACTGAAGGTGAGTCATGAAAATGAATAGCATTTATATTCAGTGTTTGTGAATCATGTGGATAATCGGTAGCAGCACAGAGATTTTTCAAACTAGAACAGATATTTCAGTGGGTGAAAACCTCTGCCAGCAAATCATCTGTGACATGTTGTTCAAAAGAAAAGAGACTGTTCAAAATGCTATAAAGTGATGTGAGTCAGGCGTTTGATAAGTTGGAAAAAATATTGACTGAGAGAACAGGGTTTTGTTATAAAAATTGACAGGGACTTCAAGATATGTTTGACAATGATTGAATTGGGTTACATAAAATGACACATCTTGCTATCTTTTTTCTTTTCCTTATCAAAATTGAGTCTTAGCAAATTGCATCATTTTTATTTGCTTCTGTTTTCCTTCATGCATTTGCCATAAAAAAAAAATCTATGATGCTGTCTTCAATCTCTGAAGCATTACTTGGATTAAGTGACAGCTCAAGAACTTAGTGGAGTTATATAAAATACTGTACAAAGGAAAATCATTATCTTTGGTTTTCCAGCAGGAGAATCTGCCTCCGTTCAATTAGTGTAATTGTTTATTGAAGCCAGGACTAAGGTGTGCCATAAATTTGTGGCTACTTATGTCAAGATCTACCAAATCCTAATTTTTGAAGTGTTCCCCAATTGCTTCCTTCTACCCCTCTCTAATGAGAGAAATGGCATAATTAAATAAGTCTTCATAATAACAATGCTTTTTAGCCTTCTAAGTTTACAGTTGACATTTTAACCAAGTCAATGAATAGATGCTATACACACTTGGAATTCAAAACCTAAATTGATTACTATGATTCACCTACTTTTATTTTAAAAATGAGAAGCCTTCTCGCCTTTCATATTGGGTAAACAACACTGGAGTTCTGATGCAGCACTGAAGGGCCACTTGTGACATCCGTACATGCTGGGTGGTTTTTTTTGTTTTGTTTTGTTTTGTTGTTTTGTTTTGTTTTCTGTCATCCCAGTTTCTCCTGGAGGGTCTGGAGCACTATGTTTCATTAACAATGATAGTACTGTTATGGACATGGGGTCAGCACGTTCCTCACGCCCCAGTCCTATCTTTCACTCACCCTGTGATGTTTTTCCTAGGCTGTTTTTATATAAGACAACCAGGAGATGCTGAGGTGTTAAGGCACCCATCTCATAGCAATCCCCTACTTCCCTTCTTTCCTCAACTTCCAATTCCAAGTTTGAACAAGGAAAGAATTTCCATTTGCTAAATGCTTCTTTTAAATTGATACTATGTTCCACACATGACATGTCTGAAATTCCGTTGATCCTCTCTGCAATGTCTTTATTCCTGCAGCACATATTAGGAAATACAGACCAATAGAGGTCAAGTAAATTTGTAAGGTCATAGAAGGAGGAGATGTAGAAGCTGGGTTGATGAACTCTTTCCATTCAGGAAATTGTGACCTCATAGTTACCTGAGCTATGGACTGGAGAAAAAAGGGACTATTGGTGATGTTAAATTGCAACTCATTTATAATTTACCAACTTATTCTCAATCTAATAGATAAGCAGAAAAAAGTTTCCTTAAGAGAAATTTAAGAAATCAAATATTTATAAGAATTTAGATCTATATTTAACATGAAAGCATGAATATAGGTAGCAATTTTTCTGCAGTTTGGACTTTATATACATATATGTGTGTTATGGAATATATATATCAGTTAAAATTTTTGTAGTCCAATTATAAACTTTATATCCCATTTTAAGTATATTTGATGTTCATTTTAAAAACCATTTGCTGGACATTTATTTCTATTCTTGAAGACATTCTTGTCAACATTCAAGTTAATTTTATAATCTTCATAAATATATTGAGAGCTTTTATATTAAGTTCCATCCTGCTGAATGCTTCATCCAGATTCTGACTTATTCATTTTCCCCTGGAATTTCCCAAACTATAGTTACCAGTTATATAATAATATTTTTGACAGTTGATATAATTTTTCAACTCTTTGAAAGTATAGCAATAGTGAATTAATTGTACTTATTTTAACTCAAGAAGAAACACAATAGTATATAACTAATCATAAAGTGATTTTGCACTCACTCATTCATAAAACTTATCTACTAAAGACTCCTTTATTTAGCAAGTTTTTTGTCAATTATTTTGACACTGCTTAAAACCCAGTCTAAAAAGAGCCATTCCAATTTTGTAAGATAATATTTATTTTTTTCCTTTTATGTCAATTGACTTTTTAATTGTGCCACTTAACTGGTTCTCATAGTAAGACAAAATGGCTGTCTTTAAGTTTATTAGAGGAAGGTGTTTTGGAAAAGATGATATGAAAGAAATTTTGGAGCCCATTCTTCCAGCATAGTCTGACCAGCCTAGCCTGCACCTCAGTCAACCTCTAGGATTCAGCCAGGATTCATCCTATCTACAACCACCCACAAGTTCCTTCTGCACTGCATCCAACCCCTTACTTGGTACCCAGAATTCCCATGTGCTCCTCCAAGGTCTAGCCTGGTGTGTCTCCATGACCACCTCATCCATACTTTCTCCCCAACCAGGCAGGTCTAGTCTAGGACCCACAGACAGTGCTTTGACATAATATGGTCTCTCCCGCTTTCACTGCAAAGAAGCTCTAGGCTTAGTCAAAGACCATATCCCAGTCCACAGGACCCTCCCATGCCATATCTTGCCTTTTTATCCAGGCAGATCTACCCCTAGGCTCAGACTTGGATCAAGAAATACATACTGTACACTAGCCCAGTTCCCACTGTCCATATGACTTCATTGCACCCAAGGCATTTCCAATCTCTAGGGTCAACCCACCAACACAGCTTCTCTTCTGCCCAAATTGCTCTGTCCATAATTAACAAAAAGAAGTCTACATACCCAAAGCTCATTGCAAAAATACCAACAATATAAAAGATCTATGTAGTATCTGTTCTCCAAAACCGACCAGTACTGTAGAAATGTTTACCAATGAGAATAACCTAGATGAAACCCATAACAAAAACTTTGAAAGAACAATGATAAACTTCACCAAAAGAAAAAAAAAACTTCAAGGAGTATATAGAAGATCCAAAGAAACAACTCAGTGAAATTAAAGATCATGATACCCAAGAAAACACAAACATAATACTGGGAGGAAATGGAAGGAAGAAATGTAACTATATTATAATCTCCAAATCTTGGCTCCTTTTCTTCTGTTTGTTTTGTCCTATTCTGGTTTGTTTGTTTTTATTTTATCCAATTTTATTTTATCATTATTTTTAAATGCCTGTTTGTATTCTAATGAAAGGAAGGAAGGAAGGAAGGAAGGAAGGAAGAAAGGAAGGAAGGAAGGAAGGAAGGAAGGAAGGAAGGAAGGAAAGGGGGGGGGGGGGAGGGAGGGGAAGAGATGGATTTTGTGTGTGGGGAAATGAGGATCTGGGAGGGGAAACCATAATCAGAATATATTGTATCAAAAATATCTATTTTCAATAAAAAAGAAAATACCCCACAGACA
>CABHPH010157344.1:21197-34137 GCA_902168325.1 Peromyscus nudipes | reverse complement strand
CAAAGACATATTGTGAAAGAGAAGGAAGAAAGACTGTAAGAGTTGGAATATGAATATTGCTATGGAATCTTTTCTTCTAGACAGTGCGTGGCTATCACAGCCACAACTCACTGAAACTGTGGTACCTGTACAAGATTAAGCCAGCCCATATCCAAACATTAGACAGAGTAGGTGATCTCTAGTCCCCACCCTTAACTGAAAGCTATTGGCAAAAGGTAGTTCCCAGAAGAGAAAACCATTCTATTTTGTGGATGTGGCCACCAGTGTGATTCCCATGTTCAGTGGATGGGCCTGCATTCATGTACATACCGCTGGCACTAACTGGACTCAGTGGGTTATCAAAATTTAAAAAATGACTTGAAGATTGGAGGGGGCATGTTATGTGAAGGGGCATGTAGAGGAAGTTGGAGGTAGGAAATGAGGCTATGCATTAACATGTTTCCCTGTGTTCATATATAAAATTCCTAAAAATAAATCTTTCAAGATATATCAGTAATATATATTTACTATTTTAACTAAAAACTTGATAAATGGCAGGTGAAATGAGTCTGTGCTGTCCTTCTTGTAGTTCCTTAAAAACATAACATGGTACACAAAAAGCTACAGACAACTAAGAAATAGTGAGACCAGGGGAAATAGTTTTTCTCAGGGAAAAATCCACTAATTGACTATCCAATATCAAGTTGTCAGCCCTAGATACAAACATGTAAGTAACAGTATGTAGACAAAGCAGGTTATATTTAGGAATATCTATGTATATGCACATAGATATATATGTACATATCAACAATTAATGAATAAAGAGGTGTTGCTGGAGAGCTTCTCTCCAGGTCCCACCAAGCCCCACAGTCCCACAACCCACATATAAAATAATCACTCAGATGCTTATATTTCTATAAACTGTATGACCATGGCAGGTGTCTTGTTATCTATTTCTTCTATCTTAAATTAACCCATTTCTATTAATCTATAAGTTGCCACGTGGCTCGTGGCTTACCTGTACCTTCCATCTTGCTTGTCATGGCAGTGGCTGGTAGGTCTCTCCAACCAAGCCTTCCACTTCCCAGCATTCTCCTCTCTCCTTGTCCTGTCTATACTTCCTGCCTGGCTACTTGCCAATCAGTGTTTTATTTATATAGAGCGATATCCACAGCACTTCCCCTTTTCTTCTTTTTCAAAAAAGAAGGTTTCAACTTTAACATAGTAAATTACATATAACAAAACAATTATCAAGCAAGAATTACAATTACAATATTAAAGAAGATATCCTATCTATCTTATATTTGTGAGTTTAAGGTTTTATATCTAACTTATTTTTTATCATAACTAAGGAAAATTGTAAGTATCTAGTCTTCAGCCACATCAAAGACCTCAGAAGGATATAATACTACCTGAGAAATGGGAGAAGGATGCAAGCAACTTTTGAGAGTCTTGCAGGGTAGACAGAGACAGCTGACAGCCTGGACAGTCATCCAAAGTTCTCTTGTAAAGTTGGGACATCTGTCTTCAGCCCACAGGCCTAGAGTCTCTCAGTTACTTCTCTCTGCGTTCTGTAGAATGTCTGGCAGTTTCCTCAGCAAAGCAGGAACCTGAAGGACCATTTTGTTAAGCAAAGTTCAGTGGTCACCTTCCTATGGGTCCTGCATGTCCAGTTGATCAAGCAGTCCAGGCAAGAACAGTTTCTTGCCCAAATGGCTATTTTTGTCAAGGCAAAGATAAACTCCATATGGAGTGTCTTCGATGTCCATCCTCTTCTCTGAAGTAAATCAGTGCTGCCGGGAGCAGACATGTCTTACTGTCCAGAAAGTCTAAATTTTTAAAATATTTTAAATGCCATATACTGTAGGTCTTTGAAGTATTTGAAGATTACCTATCTATCTGAAATATATCTATGTATACCTAGAAGACTTAACTAACATGGCTACAAATATGATTATCATAGATGACTAATTATTAATCTATTTTTAATTATCCATTTCAATTTTAAATGAATTACATAAACATAATATCTCAAACAAGAGTAGAAATATACACAGTATAACAAAATCAACTTTAAGTTTGTATCAATAAACTAAAATTTATACAAATGTAAAACATTTTAAACATAAACTAAAATCTATACCAAATGTAAAACACTTTAAACAAGTTGTTGTTTTTTAATAGTAGGTTCATTAATCTACCCTTTTAGCCTATCATATCTATATCCTATATATCTATATCATATCGCCTTTTTCTTTAGAAAGAGATTGTATTTATAATCAACCTGTTTTAAACAAAAATATTGGTTTTTCTCTGTCCCATACCAGAGGGCTCTTCTGATATGGGACAAAAGAATCTTTTAACCTTTTATTTTAGGAATATTTCTGGGTTTAGAGGGGGAGTGAGCCAATTCCATCTCCAAAGCCAGCTTGGTATATTTGGGAATTTGGATGTAGCATCTCTTACTACTTCCTGATGGAGGGAGGCACTGTATATTTTGGGGACACAAAGAAAATTAGGCTTATGGGGTAGTCTGTGAGGCTGTATTGTCTGAGCCAGTTGCCTTGAAACTGTTTTAGATGTTAGATCATCTGGGCCATGGTGTCATCAGAGACCTTTCAGGGGGTCTTCGCTGGTCAAACCTGATGTATCTTAATCTGGAACAAATACATAGCCTCTGGCTTTCTGTGGGAACAAAGGAGAGCCTCCTTTCCAAAGTAACATATCCTTATATCCAAATTTTGAAGTCAAGGTACCTTTAAAGTACACATTTTGACATAACTCAACAGCTTTTACAATCAATTTTTTTTTTAGTAACGAATATCAAAGACAACATAATCCAGATTCTCTTTGTGATAGCCATCTTTATGTGGCTTATTATCTTTAATGTTTCTTTAAAGACTATTTTTAAAAACTATCTGTTTATATAACTGTATATATTCCTTTTTGTCTCTCTTTCAAGCCTACATACAATTTTACATACATTGTAAACTATTTCATCTGAATCAGTCTTATTGTTAACCTATTGCTTTAAACTGCAGCATTCTAAGACTGAAACGGCGCTGTGGCTGCTGGCTCTGCCCACTTCAGCTTCCCAACATGGCGGTGGTATGTTTTCCTCCAGCTTTGGGGGCCACCAAGTCTCAGAAATAGTAGGTCTATGCTTCTATCAAAGCAGCGTGTAGAACGGAAACCTCTTTTTGTTTTGTACTAGCAAAGGCTAAATCCACCACACAGCAGCAGTGTAATGTGCCGCTTGTAGATGTCTCATTCGCGCCATACTGCAGGTAAAGCGCAAATGCCAGGAACCCGCCAGTAGCTTAAACCCACATTTTGCAGCATATAGCGGCCCATATAAGACATGAAGCAGGAACCTGGTTTTGGCTCTGTTTAGAATTGCTTATTAAAAATTCTAAGGTTTAAGGTGGAAATTTGCCCCATGTTGAGCACCATTTGTTGCTGGAGAGCTTCTCTCCAAGTCCCACCAAGCCCCACAGTCCCACAACCCACATATAAAATAATCACTCAGATGCTTATATTTACTATAAACTGTATGACCATGGCAGGTTTCTTGTTATCTATTTCTTCTATCTTAAATTAAGCCATTTCTATTAATCTGTAAGTTGCCATGTGGCTCGTGGCTTACCAATACCTTACATCTTGCTTGTCATGGCAGTGGCTGGTAGGTCTCTCCAACCTAGCCTTCCACTTCCCAGCATTCTCCTCTCTCCTTGTCCTGTCTATACTTCCTGCCTGGCCACTTGCCAATCAGTGTTTTATTTATATAGAGCGATATCCATAGCAAAAATGTTATGTATTTGAAAGAGAGCAAGGAGGCGCACATGGGAGGTTTTAGAGGGAGTAAATGGGAGGGAATATGTTGTAATAATATGATCTCTAAAAGATCTTAAGAGACAGAACACTCAATTCTCATGTGAATAATGTGCTTCCTATACTAAAAAAGATATTAGATCCCTCTTTGCATAGATGAAAGGTCAAATTTGAGATACATACATGCTATGTTAAATGTAGCTTACTTGTTTTAAGACTCAAAATTCAGTTGTTCATTAGAACTAACCCTTTTTGTCCAATATAACATGTGTGGATCTGACTCCAATTTTATTTTAGGATTTCATTGAATAAGGAGATTCCCCTTGCAATGGAAGTCATGCACTTTTCTTTTCTCTTGTTAAATTTTAATGTATCTATTTACTTTTCTGGCAAAACTAGGATCCTAAGACAATCAAGAAAATTTCCTTACCATGGCATCCTCATTGACATGTATTATAGTCATTTATTTATATAACAGTGTTACTCAACAGATAGTTTACTCATAAATGTAGGAAATGTATCTTAAATCTGCAATTCCTTGCTACTTATTACAGGGAACTTTTCTTTGTTTTTTTTTCTTCATTTTTCTTTATTAAGAAATTTTCTACTCACTCCACATGCTATCCACAGACCCCCCTCCCTCCTCCCACCCCCCAGCCCTCTTTCCCAAGCCACCCCACATCCCCACATCCCCCAAATCGAGGTCTCCCATGGGGAGTCAGCAAAGCCCAGCACACTGAGCCTAGGCAGGTCCAAGTCCCTTCCCACTGCACCAAGGCTGTGCAAGGTGTCATACCACAGGCACCAGATTCCACAGGGAACTTTTCTTAATAAGTATTTGCCTACTTGTATTCACAGCCATATCAGAATATGTGTTAAAAACGGTTTAGTTAAGAACCAACATGAGCCGGGCCGTGGTGGCCCATGCCTTTAATCCCAGCAGAGGCAGACGGATCTCTGTGAGTTCGAGGCCAGCCTGGTCTACAAAGCAAGTTCCAGGAAAGGCACAAAGCTACACAGAGAAACCCTGTCTCAAAAAAAAAAACAAAAAAAGAACCTACATGATTTATGAAAATTAATATCCTTTCAAGTTATCCTGACTCCTTCTTGACACTGGGGAATAGACAAATAAAATTCTAAATCATATACTAATATAATCTAGGTTTTCATACTCAATAATCCCATATAACACATTTACACAATTGTTTCTCATGATATTTCAATATAAATAATGTTTGAGGAAACATTCATTTTAGTTTGCCAGTGAAGGATCTGTGGCATGGAATGAGTGTGTGTGTGTGTGTGTGTGTGTGTGTGTGTGTGTATGTGTGTGTGTGTGTGTGTGTGTATGTATGTATGTATTTGGGGTGCTGACCTGAACAAAACCATAGTAATAAATAGGAACAATTTTTTAAATCATCATTTGAAGGAAATATTGGATATATTCACTTAATAATACACTCATACACATGCAAGCACACAGACATGGGGAAATACATTTAACATTGAAAAAAAATAATTTTGAGATTAAAGGCTCTAATGCAGCATTAGCTAGGAAAGGCAAGCATGTAGGCAAGCATGAGGAACAGACATTCTTAATGACCAGGTGCACTTTTTCCAACATCATTTGCCTATACAGGACACTAAGACTTGTTCAAGTAATTGTTCTCTCTAGGGAGAGAACAGGGATACAAGATATATTATGGCAGAAAAATAAAGTAGACAATACTCTATCAGAATATTGGAGATATATCAAAAAGATACTAAACCCAGCTTATAGAGAGATGCTGAGATCTGGATAATAAGGGCATCAATATAAATAAATGCATTAAAGTGGAACATATCACAGAACAAAATAACACGATTGGATCTAAACATGTAAGGCTTAAACAAAATTGTAAATGTTTGATTAGAAATGGGATATCTATTTAGTTTGTCTTGATTTGATATCAACAATGACCTTAACAGAACAATCTGTGTCCCAGATGATGTAGGGATGTCAGTTTCACAATTCAGTCCCAACCAGAAGTACATGATGTCAACATAGTTGCAAGAAAATACCAGGCAATGCTAAACCAAGGACACTTTGTAAGCTAACTAGCCTTTCATCTTCAAAAGCATCACTGTCAAAAAATGAAGACTGAAAGAAAAAAAAAACATTACCTACTGAAGGATATCAGAGAATAAATTGGGGCAATCTGGAAATAATTCCCTTATTGGAAAATGTATGAAAGGTTATTATTTGGGGATTTTAGGAGGAGGCCTATATTGACATAATTTGAATGATTTTTTTATGATTAAATTATTATAGCTCTCCATTTCTACATGTGAAAGAATCCCCAACCTAGGGAAATGTCACAATAATGATGATGATTTTATTTTACTTCCAGATCCTCTGGATAGCGATAGATAGAACTCAGAGGAGATGGTCATTTCTATTCTATAATATGTGAAAACTTCCATAGAAAAGATTTGATTTCTAAAAGCCTAAATCTCCCACAACCTTTCAAACTACATGCCTAGTGTTTTCCATGGCCTACTGACTTGGAACACAGACTCTCCATGTTTACACATGGATTGCCTCAGAGCAAGACTACTGTGTTCCAATAGTGGGTGTTCCAAGAGAATAAGACTGCATTTCTATCATCCTTTAAAATTTATTCTGAAAAGTGACAAAGCCATTTAGTTCCAAGAACAGAGTATCAATTCCTTCCTTCCTTCTTTTCCCCAGGCCAAGCTCAGATGTTTGCTATGAAAAGCATGAACCACACTTAGTTAGAGGCTATGAAGTAGAAAATTTGAGATGCAGCCATCTCACTGTGAGAAAATAAAATCTGCCTCTTGTGTAATTATAATTAACTGGCTTTGATAGATGTGCTATGGTTTTATAAGATTATAAGTAAATCTGGTACTTAAATATTCAGTGGTGATGGGGCATTATGTTGCCAATATGTCCCTCTAACTATGGAAATGACCTGCCTTTATAATTTTTCCTCATATTTTTAATTACATCAAAATAAACAATAAATAATCCAAATAAATAGCTAACAAAATCAATGATAAGTTTCAAAAATAATTAATCTTGCAAAATGAAAATTAAGGACACTTAAGATTGTACCAATATGTGCAACTGTAATATCAAGATTATTAATATGAGGATTTATTCAGTTATGAATCAGATGTCTATGTCAATCACAGACATTCTTGTTCTCTATCACGCTTTCAGCTATCAGGGTATATAGAAATTCATGAAGAAAAATTAGCTCACAAAGTTAAGCACTATATGAGTGAATTTGGGTAGGAAATGTAATGGCAAATATCCAGATGGGGAATTGGCTAAGTGAATATTCACTGTTCTGATAATGAAGCCTTCACAACAACTGAGTTGACCAAATAAGTGAATTAACTGGGAGTATTGTATGAGTATACAATAGAACAGTATGTCATAGAGAAATGGAAAGAACATGTGATATTAACAATACATAACTAATCATTACCAATAAAAATATAACTAGAAGTTATGACTTTACTATTAAATATTACAAATAGAGTTGGTACTTCAGATATCATTTATGGAATCTACTTTTAAAAAGGAACTACTTGTTTTAAATAAGATAAGTAATGAAAATTTTTTGTCTGACATTGTTAATATAATGGACTAGACATCTTTAATGTAATCTTGACTATATGTATTGTATATACTTATTGGATAGTTTTTCTTGTATTAGTTATAAGCTTTTTTAATTTTAGACAAAAAGAGAGGAAATGTGGGGGTATTGTGTTCCCCAAAATATTGTGTATGCTAATAAACTTATCTGGGGTCAGAGGACAGGACAGCCACAATATTAAACATAGAGGTTAGGCAGTGGTAGCATACGCCTTTAATCCTAGCATTCCAGAGACAGAAATCCCTCTAGATCTCTGTGAGTTCAAGGCCACATTGGAAACGGCCAGGCATGGTGATACACTCCTTTAATCCCAGAAAGCCACACCTTTAATCTCAGGGAGTGGTAGTAGAAAGCAGAAAGGTATATAAGGCGTGAGGACCAGAAACTCGAGGCATTTGGCCTGGAGAAGCATTGGGCCTGGGTAAGCATTTGGCCTGGAGAAACATTTGGCCTGGTTAAGCTTTCAGGCTTCTAGCAGCAGTTCAGCTGAGACCCATTCTGGATGAGGGCTCGGGGCATCCAGTCTGAGGAAACAAGACCAGCTGAGGATTCAGCGAGGTGAGATAGCCGTGGCTTATTCTGTCTCTCTAACCTTCCAGTGTTTACCACAATACCTGGCTCAGGTTTGATTTTATTAATAAGACTTTAAGATTCATGCTACAATCATTTTTGCCACAATTAGCCTAAATGACAAGTCATAGTTGTTAAGGGCATGTTCTCTAGGACTAGGCTATTCTCTTACTTGAGTCTGGGACCTTGAGTGAAAGATACAAATTCTTCAAGCTGTGTTCTGTTTTATTTTAGCAACACAGACATCTTATAAAATACTGTAAAATAACAGAACTAAAAATTAGGATATACGCTCTTAAATATTCAATACATGGTTAGTGTGGGAGCCCACAAGTGACTCAGTTTCCCAGTTTTAATCTGAAGTCTATTCTGAGGCAATAGAGTTCAATCTTGCTTGACCCAGGGTTGTGAGAAAGTCCTGATTAACCTGTGGAGTCTCCTTGAGGGCTGTGAGAAAGTCCTGATTAGACCATGGGAAGGAACATACTATCTAGCTATACACAGGCTGCTAACACCAGCCAGAGGTACATTGAGAGAGAAAATGAAACTGCCTGCTCCTTGACCCAAGGACAGGATAGATAGTGGTTGAATGCCTGTGCTGTGTATTGTTTAATTTCTGTCCTTCAAGTTTGTATATACACTAGCTGTGAAATAAACTCAGGCACTGTCTGGCATTGACTGGCAGTCCTCTCAACTCTGTTCTGTCTTCTTCATTGTCTCTACAATCTGCATGCCTCCACCCAGCTAGCTACCCAGTTGACTTGTTGGCAGGTTCTGACAGGTTAGCATTATTACTGGTGAAAATGTGAATGATAGTGGTCACAATAATATGAATAGCTACTATAAGGTTTCTTCCATGACACTCACAAGTGGAATTTTGCTAATGCTTTGGGGAAGTATTATAGTTTCCCTGAGTGACAGAAATGGGGTCAACTCCTACTTGAAGTAGAAAATAACTTACCCTGAAAATAAAAGTTTAAAACGTTCTTTGTTTGCCTGTTTGCAGAGAACACAGTGACTTTTAGAGATAAGACAAATACAGCTAATATGGAAGAAAATACTCTTCAGTTTCCAAAGACAGAATTCAAGAAACACACACCAAAGCTATCGTCTTAACTCTGGTGCTCAAGTGTTGCTTTGAATTCCCAAGCAGAAGATAAATGCTAATTAATATCACAATCCACTTTTAATTTCCAAAGCAGAACTGTTCAGTGGAATTATAATGAGAGTTTATTTGTGTAATTCTAAAGTTAACAGAAGCCATACTACAGAAGAGGAAAATTAGCTAGGCATGATGGTGTACAAATATCATTCTACCTCTTCAACAGACTAAGAGACTGGGAAAGGAAAACTTGCCCCACTTTAAGACTTTGTTGACTACAAACTCAACATAAGGAATTTCTGTCCTCCCCCCAAAAAAATGTAAATGAAAACAGTGAAATGATTAATATCGTTTTATCTGACACAGATGATCAAAATAGTTCAACATGCTATAAATATTTTAAATCATTGATTTTTCTATATTTTTTGGCATATGTCAAACCTCCAATGTCAATTTGTATATAAAAAACATCTCAACTGGGATAAAATTAAAAATTTCTGAGGTGGGTGGTGGGGCTGGGGGCAAAGAAAAATTTCCCAGTAACTATATAGCAGTTAAAAGAGGACATCTTTTTTATTTGTGTGACCAGTCCACAATACCCACAAGAAGACTTTTCTCCAAAGAATGAGTGTATTGCACGCACATTTTATTATATTTAGAAGTATTTTATTTTATTTTTGAGATTATAATTACATTTCTCTCTTCCCTTTTGTCCCTCTAAATCCTCCAATATACCCTTCCCTTTTCTCTTTCAAATTCATGGCCTCTTTCTTTCCTGATAGTTATTGCATGTATATCTGTTTATTAAAAATAAATATATTTATATATAAATATAGTTTTATATGTTTAAATATATTTATATATTTAATTAATACTATTTTATGATAATTTTAGCAATTAATATGTTCCTATAGTTATATTATAATTATATATAATATATATAAATAAACACACACATACACATTATATATATAAATATATATATATATATATATATATATATATATACCAATTTGTGTACTCTTCCCTGGGAAAAATGACTTCTCCTGCTCCTAGCTTTCCTTAGTTGCCTGTAGATATTTGTGTAGGATTGAGCCTCCTTTCCTTTTCTTAATAAACTGTGGCATGTCCATTTTCGTTGTCCTTGTGAAACCACATTTGGGCAGTGATTGAGGTGAGATTTTATAGGTATAAATTCTGATATTACCTGGAGGCACATGTCAGAAAACTCTCATATATCCTTGCTTGTGCAATCATACTGCCTCTCTTCTACAAAGTTCCTTGAGCATTAGGTATGGTTTTGCCTTGGAGATGTATCCGTTAGGACTGGGCTCTACCACTCTGCATTTTGATTGGTTATGGTTTTCTGTAGTGGTCTCCATCTGTTTCAAAGAGTCATTTCCTTGACGAGGCATGAAAGCTACACTTTTCTGAGGATATAAAGACAATTTTTTATAGATTGTTGTTAGGGATTATGCTGATTTGGTAAATTAATGGTTGTAGATTCTCTTTCAATAATCCTTATTTCAGTAGCACTGAGGAGTTAAGTGCTTCTAGCCATGGCTTCCCTCTTGTTGAGGAGGTCTTAAATCCATTTAGGGAGCTGTTGACTATTGCCAAGGTCTACTAAACATTTATGGTTATTGTGCTATAGTGGTTGTTAATAGTTCATATGTGCCATAGTTTGATAGGACTGTTGGTGCAAATCTTGCATAGTGCCTTCTAATACCATAAAAGCTAGTTCTCAGAGAAAGAGTATTTAGGTCAGTTCCAGCTCACATGCCTCTGGGCGCTGTTTCTTGAGTGCATGGTGTCTTCAGCAACAGGGACTTATCTCCCACCTATGAAGGGATTCAAGGATAACAGTAATAATCTATATGCTTTGAGTGTCTCCTAAAGAGCCCTGGACAACAGTTTTTTGGGGAGGTTGGTAAATAATTAATAGTATGATTCCTTGTTCCTTTTACAGACATACTATTTATTATAGTACCTTCATCTGCCCTCCTGTATTTACCTTCTCCTTCCTAAAGAGGCATCTGTTTTCTCATTTCCTATAGCAGATCATTTATATCCTGATATTTCCCCCTTGCCCACCTCCTATCTTTTTGTGTAAATCAATTCAAGATTTATGCTCAATACATTCTGAGTTCTTTGAAGCCCATATTATTACTCCAGAAAATATTTTTAAACCAAAGAAATTTTAGCACACTTCTCACACCAACTTTCTCTTCAAAATATTTCCTATGGAAATAACAAACATTTATTTTTAAAAGCTAATTTAAACCTAATTTACCATCCAGTGACCCTAAAATGGCATAAATATACAGGTATATTTATATTTCTATATTTACAAATGTATCTACAAATATTTAGTTTCAATCAGTGGCAAAGGTTGGAACATATGCCCTCGACATAGAGTGACGTATGTCATCTGACAATATTTATTTAATTCTTACATGAACACATAAAGAAGAGTATAAATGTTCACTCACAATAAATCCCTTTATAAAATGGACCTAAAATGTTAAGGTGATTTCTCAAGTTCATGAAGATAGTAATGACATAGTTTTAAAATGAGGTTAGATAGACACTGGAGGTTTGACCACAAATAGAGCTTTAATTTCTTCAAAACTTTAGGTACTCTGCTACTACATATCTCTACTAAGTTAGCAAAATTTTCTTTTAGCCATGTATATTGACCTCATATGTCATATTCTCTTATTTTTCGTGTGACTAATGCCTTTTTTTTAAAGCTTTGAAACCAAATAAAATTTACTGCTTCAATTTCCCTCTGGGACTCCTAACAGATTTCTTCTGTTCTGAACCAGTGGAGAATAACAACTCGCAGTATAATCCCTCTGTGTCAGAAAATATCCTCACTTACTCATTTTCCTGTCTGCTGTAGACATCCTGTATCCAGTCTCCCACTGCATCTCCAGACATTTAACAGTCAACAGAGCAACAGTCAATGAACTCCACTCATCAGTTCTTGCACACACTTCCTTATTCAGCCAGGACTCCTGGAGGTAATGAAGTGTTTCTATTGTACCTTAGCAATGAATTACTATTTATTTCAGAAAAATGAAACAGACAGTTCTGCCAAAACATCAGCCTATCTTGAGACCTTGCCTGGCTCTGGCCAATATTGTTATCTTGCACCCTTTTCTTTTTAATTTATGACCATTCCCAATTTTGGAAATTAATGGTCTCTCTAAATGCTGCATTAGATTAACAAAGGTTTTCCTATCATATTAAAGTTTTTTTTTTCTTAGCACCCGGTATATGACAGACTTTTCAAATTAATTAGATTTTGTTTAATTTTTTATAGAATATATTTTGATCATATTAGCCACCAATTTTCTATTTAAATTTGGTTTAATCAAATAGTAATTTTGTCCTTAGTAGGTAAAGGATTGAATAACTCCTGCTATTGTTGCATTCAGACAAAGCTGACACAGAAATACCTTGAGAAAAAAGTCCGTGGTGGTTTGAAAGCAAAAGTCCCCCATAGGCTCTGCCATTTGAATATTTGGTCCACCATTGGTAAAATTTCCTGGGGAAGTTTGGGAGAGGTTGCCTTGTTGGAGGAAATGCATCAGTGAGAGCAAGTTTTGATATTTTAAAGTCTTGTTTATTTCTTCCTGCTTTCTGTTTATGGTCTGAGATGTGAGCCCCCTACTATAACGGCCCAGTACCTGATGCCATGATTTATGACCCTGATGGACTTTGCTAGAATCATAAAACCAAATAAACACTTTCTTATGCAAGTTGTTTTGGTGACTTTTTTTTT
>CABHPH010157344.1:0-21187 GCA_902168325.1 Peromyscus nudipes | reverse complement strand
GAAGATAATTAAAACTAGTTTCAGCTTAGGAAAGGAAATGTACAATATTTGGCTTCTGAATCTGGTTTATTTTGCTTAACATAATCTTTTTAGTTCAACCCATTCTTTTACAGTTGACATATCTTCATTCACTTTTATAGTTTAAGAAAATTCCGCTTTCTTTATACCCCATATTTTTCTTATACATTCATTTATTGAGGGGCATTTGCGATGCTTCAATACCTTGGCTGATGCAAGCAGTGAAGCAGAGAAAATGGTTGTGCCAGCATCTTTCCCGTATCCTAACTTAAATGAGTAGATATCAGCTGTAAAGTAAAGGATAACCATGCCACAATTCACAGATCTAGAGAGCCTAGGTAAAAAAGAGGGCTCAAGGAGAGAAGCATGGATCTCCCTGGGAAGGGGAAATAGAAGAGATCTCCTGGGTGGACTAGGGGTGGATGGCAATGGGAACTGAAGGGATTGGTTGGGGAGGGGATGGAGGAACTGCTGAAAGAGAGGACTGGAAAGGAGGGACATATAGGGGTCAGGTAGAAACCTGATGCAAGGGAAACTCCCACGAATCTACAAGGATGACCCCAGCTAACACTCTTAACAATCGTGCATACATAGACTGAACTGACCCTCTCTTGTGGTCAGATTTATGTCTACCTTAATTGTCATTGGAGAATCTTCATCCAGTGACTGATGTAAACAGATGCAAAGACCCACAGCCAAACATTAGACAGAGCTCAGAGAATCTTGCTTAAGAGAAGAAAAAGGATTGTAGGAGCCAGAGGGTCAAGAAGATCACAAGAAAATGCACAGAAACAACTAACCTGCCTCATAGGCGCTCACATAGTTTGAACTAACAACCAGGGAGGCTGTCTGGGACAGGCTTAGGCCCTATACATATTTGTAATTTTTGTGTAGCTTGGCCTGCTTGTGGGACTCCTAACAATGGAAGCAGGGGTTGTTCCAAATGCTGTAGCTGGCTTTTGAAATCCTGTTCCTCCTACCAGATTGCCTCTTCCAGCCTTAATACTAGGGGAGATGCTCAGTCTTATCATAATTTGATATGCCTTGCTTTGTTAATACTCATGGGAGGCCTCCCCTTCTGAACAGAAACAGAGGAGGAGTCGATTGAGGGGGTGGAGGTGAGGGGGATGGAATTGGAGCAGTGGAGTGATGGAGAAACCGCTGTCAAGTTGTAAAATATATAAATAAGTATTTCAAACATTGATTGCAGATCAGAATGCGAACTATTAATACTCATTCATGCATATTAATTGAAAGGAAATTTCCAACTTAATAGAAGACTTAATCAAATCATGTCCCTATATTCCCTGTAGTCACATTTAGGGAACTATCTGTAGAAATATAAAGAATAGAGTCAAATCCTTGATTATTTAAGGAACAATTCATAAATATATTATAGTATTAATCATCTGTGTAAATAGTGAGAAAATGACAAAATTAAACTAACAGTGGAGAAACATATATAAACCATCCCCTGATTTTTTAGTATTATTTACTTTAAAGATAAATATTTTTAATCAATGAACATGAAAGTTTCTTCATTTTTTTAAATTACAATACGTGATCAGTATTAAAAACCAGGTTATTTGATACACACAATCACACTCAAGAGCATCTTTAAACTACATCACCATCACCAAGCTCTACCTCTTAAGGTTCTGTTCCTTCCTGATAGCCCCACACTGGAAACCAAGTCTTTAACACATGGCTATTTTGGGGATAATTAAGAACCTACCAGAGCAGGTAGTGTTGGCTTTGTGTGAATCACTTTGGTTCTCTGACCCTATTTTCATTATCTAATGATTTCCAGGAATTAATTACATGGTTACTAAGTTGTCTCATATGATTTCTGCCAGATAAAAAATTCTTAGAGTTTAGTGTAATGAAGTCAATAGTGAAGAAACTTTATGATATAATTAGAGGTTAATGGTGACTTAATGAAATGAATAGTGAAGAAACATTAGTAAAACATGATATGTGTACATGATTCAAATATGTATTTAGAAGAAAAAGTAAGTCTGACAAACGAACAACAAATCTTAGTTTTCTCAAATCTACCTAAATGTTTTTTCATACTTTTCTTGTTAAATTCTGTTTTTCATAAATAATGCCAGTGTAATTTACTTGAATTTTGGATATTAAGAACTATTCTTAATAGCTTTTTATTTTTCTAGTTTTTAAAAGAGTTGGCTGTATATCACCTTGACCACATGATTAAGACCTATGAACTCATCACTTCAATGCTTGTTTTATAGCATATGGATGCCAAGATGATAATTTAAGAACAGTTACAAGGTCTAACTTTACACCAGCTTTTGGCTTTCTTTTACCTCTTCATCAGTCACTTACTTAAACTGCAGTTCCCTACAAGAGAGAATTGAGAAATTCTACTAATATTCATCACTTACATATGGGCGATATATATAACATGCATGAAAAATATTTCAGGATTATTCACAATATGATTTTGATAAAAATTTTTCGTTTAAATATTTTATGTCCTAATATTGCTTCTGTCTGTCAGGCACAGCCATAGTTCAGTTAATAACAGAAAACTCTGTATGAAATTCTGTTCCATTTCACTATGACCTGTATCATATGTAACAGAATATGGTTATCTTTGCTACATGAGATAATAAATGGAATAAAGAATGCTTGAAAGATAAGAGCACATAATCAGCAACTGAACATTTAACTGTTAAGAGTACTCCACGGCTATATGAATACACAGTTTTGTTTTTCACATTTTATCTTTCTTTATAGAAATTTGAATGTCAGAGAGAAGAATATACAGAATATAGCACACAAATTATTTTTGCTGTGAACAACTTCCATTGTGAGTCGAACAACATTGAAAACACATCCGGAGTGAGGTTTTGCTTTTACAGTGAAATGACAACATCTAACTTCATCAAAGGTGTGTCCAAAACAATTGTAAGTTTCATAGAAATTTGCATTTTTAAATTTGCATATAATTCCACTAGTTTTTAGAGTGTTGTAAGGACAACACTCAGCAGATTTCAGTTGTTCAAATAAAGATATTTCCAAATACCTACATCTGACATACATAACAATTTGAAGCTCAAGTGTGTGATTATGATTTTGAATAATAAATAGCAATAAATTTGAAAGACCTCTCTATTATTTTTGCTTTGGGTAGAGACTAGTTTAAAATAAAGGACAAGTGTCTTGGGAGATGGCTCAGTCAGTAACGTGTTCACCGTGAACAAAAGCAAGAGGAACTGAGTTTAGATATGGATGTGAAAGCATACACACACACACACACCCACACACACACATACACACACACACACACACACACACACACATACACACACACACACACCCCAGAGGGATCCTTAGAAAGGAGAGAAAAGGTGGAGGGATACATAGCATGATGGATTTTCAAAAAAAAAAACATTGTCATATATTTAATTAAAGCACATACATATAAATGCATATGTATGCATGTGTTTGCATTTTTAATTAGGTTGTATTACTTGAAATGTTAAGGCTTCCCTGAACAGCCATTGAATAGGTAATAAAAATCCCAATACCAGACATAATGCAAAATAAATATTTGAGTGTTTGGTCAGGGGAGTTCAATGGACTCCAAAAACTATTTAGGCTGACTTTTCCATTGCTTTCCCCTGGGGACTTGAAGTTAAACTCCTACTGATGAAGACACTACTAACTTTGGACATAGTAAACAATAAGAGGGAATTCATAAATCTATGCAACTAGCCATGGCTGGAAATATCATGGACTTAAAGCAGAGTCTGCTTGTTCCATATTTCTAATCTGGTATAATCCAAAAACTGCACTCTAAAGACTACTACTTATATACACAAATACGTATATCCTTCACTCTTCATCAAAGAAGAATATTATTGTAGCAGACACAGAGCATTACAGAAATGGACAAACTTGTCAAAATGCAGAGAATAATTAATGATGGGGTGCCCAGTTCCAATTGATACATCTGTAATACAAACCCTACACCTCAGATTAGGTAAACACCATGGAAGAGGGGGATAAAGTTGTAACAGCCTGAGAACTAGGAAGTCTGTTATGAGGTAGTGTTTGCTATAAACGACACTGAAGCTACACTCATGACATCACAACAATATGCTTTCCAGAATAAGGCCAGGTAAAGTGATACAGAAAATTAATGAGGAGCCAGGCAGTGGTGGCACATGCCTTTAATCACTGCACTCAGGAGGCAGAGGCAGGCGGATCTCTGTGAGTTTGAGGCCAGCCTGGGCTACCAAGCGAGTTCCAGGAAAGACACAAAGCTATGCAGAGAAACCCTGTCTCGAAAAAAACCAAAAAAAAAAAAAAGAAAATTAATGTGATAAGAAACCAGTGAAATTCTTCATTGATGAGACTCCTGATACCTTATCGAATCCCAAGTTGCCAACCATAAACACATGAGCATATAACGAAAGCAAATATCTATGTGTGTGTGTGTGTGTGTGTGTGTGTGTGTGTGTGTGTGTAGCAAAACTAAAGAGAAAGTCATGAATTTTGGAGAAAAGGGGAAGAGACTGCAGATAAAGGAAGAGTTACAGAGGGGAAAGACGTGGAGGAGTAGAAATATATATATATATATACACATTCATATATATGAACTATATCCATATATATGAATTTCACATGAAATTTTTAAAAAATAAATAAGATGGATTTTATTTTCCATATCATAATGAAACCCAAACTTCTAAAGCTACACCTTATCATAGGTGTCACTGTTGAATTCCTGAAAATTGAAAGCACAGTGGAATCCAGAAATACTCTATTCCAGGTCTGGCATGCAGGAGAATAGAAAAGCACATACAATCAGCTGTGTAGAGAAAGCAATTATCAAAGAGAAGTAGAGTCTAAACCTTGATAATATTTTGGAAGTTATTCTACCTGAGCGTTATCTAGGGTAGGATTATTTGGGAAAGGCCAACAGCACACCCAATGTCTGTTGCTGCCATTTGGTTTTTATTTTATTTCTTCTCCCACTGATATAAAGAAGAGAATTTAGGTAAAGCTAGAAGTAAGGCCGTGACTCACAGAAAATAATGCATTATGGAACATTTTAAAATAATGTAAATATACTTCAAATTATACTCAGAATTTCCTTATTTTTTTATTTTTCATGTATATCGCAGATGAAATTCTTCTTGAATCTACATCATTGTAATTATTCCCTAAAGTTTATTCATTAACCATTATACCTAAGGATGAAAGGCCTTTCAATATGGCTTAATAGGAGATCTCTTAAATCTATATTTAAAAAATCAGAAGTTAAGCTTCATGAACTTTTAAACCAGGTAGTAAAGGGACATTATTGTTTATAAAAGAGGGATGAGTAGAATAGTGAAATGGCCAGAAACTGACGCTCTCACTGAGCATCTAGGAAGAAAAAATGCACAACTTCATATTATATGCTATTTTGGTCCTCTAAATTCCCTGGCTTGATATTGAGTACCATATGTACTATTATAAAGACAGTCTTTGCAGGGGTGCCTGAGTCATGGCAGTTAAACCCTTATATTTAATTTTTGCATCTATCTTGCAAAAACATAGAGTGCAACACCAATGAAGAAAGGTCCTTGCAAGACCCTAGTTCTGGCTGTGTCCTTATCTTGGATTTCCTGGCTGGCAGATGTGACCATTGAATATATACTTATAAACCACACATTCTAGGGTATTTTTGGAACATTCTGAATGAACCAAAATTGTCTATATGGTATCAATCCCCAAGATTCATTGGCATAACTTGTTTCCCCAGGATTTTAGAATTAATGATGTATAAACAAGACTGGAATAATTCCAATACCAGCTGATATGCCAAAATGGATGGGAAAACCTCACAGGGCCTCACTACTAGATAAAGAGCTCTAGGTAATAAATAAATGCTAAGAGAAGGTGATGTCATCTAACCAAGGGATCATCTAACCTAGGACCATCATTGTCTGCAAATATATTTTCCTGTCATCTAACCTAGGACCATCATTGTCTGCAAATATATTTTCCTGACATCCAAATGTTGATTAGATGACCATTGTTTTATTGAATGTTCATATCACAATAACATTTAAAGCATGGTTTTAGCACTCAAAATTTTATAGACTTTTCAAAACTTGGCAAGTGGACAATTGAAATAAACTAAACTGAGGTAAGCATAATGAATTCAAAACAGACAGACTATTTAATTAGTGTTATTTTGTATGTGACTAAGATAAAAAATGGTAACAAGAGGGCTCTTGGAGAAAATGAGGCTTAGGACTTGCTTGAAATGAAATTATATTGTTATACTGAAGACAGCTAAAGGGAAAAGATTCTGGTATCAAATGCAAACTAGGAAAGATGTAAGTATTTCTCTTTTCTTAACTAATGTGTTTCAAGTAGCTGAAATAATCCCTGTCATACTTGAGGTATGTAATAAATATGTGTTAAAACAAAAGCCAAAATAATCGCTCCTTGACTAGAAATGTGAATTGCAGATGGGTATGGGGGATATAATTGCTTAAAGGACATTGAAATATTTAGGAGAAAATTTGGAGTGTTTAGCTCTGAGACTGCAGTAAGTTTGTGTAATTGGTCGGGAAGAACTTCAAATACGTTGACAAGACCTAGAGCAGGAATGAGAGAGCTATTGCTTTGACCAGGGTTGATGTCATCATAGGTAATTCCTAAATAAGATAAAAGAGAGCAATAAGGCACAATAGACTGTGCTATAACAGGATCACCCCTGAGGACTCATCAAGGACAGGGAGCACAGCTGGCAAGAATCTGTGAGGCACTAGAGTAAATGGGGAAAATAATCTGGAAATATTACCATGCTGGGCAGTTTAATTCTAGTGCAGACTTGGAATCCTAGGATGGCATGCATGCTTTCAGAAACTTGGAACACTTGTGTTTGACTGGTTAAAATAAAGCAATCTAGCTACCTTGAGTTTGTAGAACTCTACTCTGTTCCTTCATAATTGGTGGGTGGGTAGAGATTAAAAGATGGTCCAGCCATTAAAGCCTAGGCTCACAACCAATATATAAAAATGAATACAAATTATCCAAAAAGATAATTTAGAGATGTTTAGAAATGATCCGTCTCTTAAGGACATTAGAACCTCACCAAAGATAACATTAGTCACAACTAATCAAATTATACGTATGATATTTGTAGATGTAATTGGACAAAAATTTACCTTAAAATTAAAAATATAATGAAAATGACTCTAAAATTTTGTGGGTAATGCTCAATATATCTTAAAATTATTATTTAGAGTTTGCAAAAGTTAACTTGTAAGTCAAATTTAATGACAGCAAATAAATTGAATCGTAATATATTCAGGTTCCAAAGTTTGTACAAATGAGAAACATGCCGACTTCTCTCCTGGCTTTCGCTGTAATTATAATCACTTTTGTTTATGCAAAGTTTATTATTTCCAAATTGCTCACTGGGGGCCTGATTAAAAATGATGTGCATGCCCCTCATTCTTTAGTTCAGTAATGGTGCCTCAAAGAAGGGGAAAATGCTTATCATGCACCCAAATTAATTAAATTTTATAGGCTTGCTGTTCATTAAACTGCCTCTGATAGTGCAACTCTATCCATTTTAGTTTTACTACTGGGAGGTGAGAAACGTAAGGAAGGTCTGAGGAAAGGAAAATACAATTACAGTAAATTAATACTGCCTACTGTGATAGAGCCACAGGCACAGTGGCCAACTTTACCCACACAACAGAGAGAAGGAAAAACCCCAATCAGGAAACTTCCTATTTTATACTGTCAAGCACATGTTCCTTGTAGCCACTTTTTTAGGACCTTCTGTGAATGCTTTATTCCCTGGGTTTCCATAATCTTTACATATTGTACCATAGGTAGCAACTTAGTAGCTACTTCCAATGCTCCTCCAAACTCAAAGGAGTGTCATGTAAAATGAATAAATAAATAACATCACAAAATGAAGTTGGATCAAGATAAATTTGAGTTACCAATAATTAATATAGAAACTGTAAATCTAGTTTTCTTTGATGTCTTCATGTGAACCCGTAGGATGGAAACATCTTCTAGTGTTAAGGTGGGTTTTATTGCCATACTGGGTCTTTTACTGACCATAAATTGTAATCAAAGACCAAGGCTAGTTTCAACGCTGATAAGTCTGTTAAATATACGTTCCTATATCTAGATTAGAAATAGTAAGAACAATGTGAACAAGAGTGATTATTGGAACAGATAGAGGTAAAGGCATAGAAGAATCTGTAGGTGTGAAATAAAAGTGGGTATAGAATTAGCTAGATTAGGTTTTAAAATTTAGCTATGTGGACTGTTAAATATACAATGAGAATAAAATATAAAATAATAGGAATTATAAAGAGTAAGTTCATAAGTTACCAAATAATTGTCCATTAGCTTTCTGGTGGTTTTATCTCTTATAAGAATTAAATTTAGCATCAATATAACAAGGTAATAAGTGGAAAGTAAAGCTTTTAGGAAAACAGAATACTACTTGAGTTAAAGAAAATAATTTGGTTCTTCTTTTCCCTTTTAAAATCCTATATTCCATGGCTGTTCAGCTGTATGGCTCTTTGAATTACAAACTAAGTTACAAAATGTACAAAGTTCAAGTATCAGCTTTTCAGCCTCATTTCTTATATCACCATTTAGTGAATGACACCACAGTTGTCAAAAAAAGATAGTTTTCACACAATAAAACAGTTGTAGAGATGTATATAACCTATCAAGCTTCTATGAACTCAAATACCTACAGAAATACACACATACATTAAACATATATAATCTATACAGTATGAATCCTGTGTTCTGACATTACAAATATCAGGTTCAAATTTAGCAATGAAAAAAATATTTATTTTGTAGTTTTGATGACTCACCTTGCTACTCATGTGAAGAATTATTTCCTCTGGGCACTGCAAATCCTCCTGTATCAGTTCTGAACCACCTTGCCCTCTCTGAAATGAACGGCTCTATGAGGTGAGTTGACTTAGGTTTAGCCTTTCATTAGACAGCCTTAGGTCATGAAATCAATTTGCATATTCTTTCCTAACCATTCTGCTCCTATACAAACACTCTTCAAGTGATCAGAGATGACAATCATTCCAGAATATATCAGCAACATCAGGGTAATCTGTCCCAAGTTTCTTCTGAATTGAAGGATATTCCAGTTATGGGAATTCAATCTCTGTTATGGGAACTCAAATGAAGATAACCTTAAGATATAAGAATTAAAATATGCTTTTTTATAACTCATATGACCTCAGTTTTCTTCCCTGGAAGACTCACCTTAAAATGTTAATATACATTATCCCAGAGAAATCTCAATTATCTGCCTTTATAGAAAGCCGTGAGGTATATGGAATACAGAAAGATTGCTTCTAATCTAGGTTACGTTATTTCCTTGGTAGGTTGTGATATCTGGAAGAGATTATATAGTGTCCAATTTACAGAATATTTACATAAAACTATGCAAAATTTGTGTCTTTATGCCTTTGGCAATACCTCTTCCTTTCACAATCACTAGTAGGGAAGGAATTGTCCCTTGTAACATCATTCCTCTTTCTCAAATGACATCCAGACATTCCACTTTAGTGAAGGCATAAATTCAATATGGTTTCCAATTTTCATTCACAAAGAAGATGCCAAAAAATATACCTGCCCACTCAGCACTTGCAAAGAATTACCTTCATAAAATTTATTTGTTATTTAGTATATTCTACATCTAGAATACCACCTCTGCTTTCACAACTGGCATAGATTAACACTTTAGATGGCATATATGTAGCAACTTTTCATTTTACTGCATTTTGGGAAGAAAAGAATCAAGTTCATTTTTCAGGTAAGTAAACCACACACATGAAACACACTCTTTTAAGTGGCCAGACCTGTTAAGATACAACTATTGGAAAATTGGGATGTAAAATTAATGGAATAATATAGTAATATCTGAATTTTTAATTAAAATTAAAATTAAAATAGAAGAGCTGTCCTCAGATGCTTACAAAACTCTGTGTAGTCTTCTGCTTCTAAAGTTGATGAACACATTGCTTCATGTTTATTACTTGGTTGTTTTCCTAACTCTTGCTTTCTCTTCAGGTTATTCCTTGTGATCTTGTCAATTAATATTTTAATAAGTAGCAAGAGGAGGATTTACAACCTTGATAAGCTTACAAAAATTCATATACTTCTAATTTTCCATTTCATTTAAAACTGTATAACATCTAAATTCCACAAAGTCTCTAAAATTTCTGCAACAGCTTTATACTGATGTGAAAATGTGCTGTAATGAATTTTTAAAGTTCAAGTTAGCTATATTCCACATAGAAGAGACTTTCATACTATTTGTTTACATAAGGCAGATAACAGTTAATATATGCTACCATTAAAAATAAAATTGATTAAATAATTATTTTTAATAATTTTTAAATTTCATATATGGTTACTGTATTTACATCATTTCCTGCCTCTCTCTCTTCCCTTCAATCCCTCCTGAGTCTTTGACTCCTCAAATTTAGGGCATCTTTCTCTTTATTATTGACACATAAACACACACATGCACACACACACATGTATACAGATAGATGAAAACACACCCACACACATACACACACACACACACACACACACACACACACACATATATACAATCTCCTGTGTCTGTTTAGTATTAGTAGTGTGTGTATGCTTTAAGCCTGACCACTTGGAGATAGATAATCAATTAGGGGACTCATCCCTTGGTTAGATGACATCACCTTCTCTTAGCATTTATTTATTACCTAGAGCTCTTTATCTAGTAGTGAGGCCCTGTGAGGTTTTCCCATCCATTTTGGCATATCAGCTGGTATTGGAATTATTCCAGTCTTGTTTATACATCATTTCTCTTCATTCTCCATGGGTGCAGTTTTATACAGAAGACACAGTCTCAAAGTGTACACACTAATTCTTTCATTCTCATAATCTTTCAGCTCCCTCTTCAGTTATGATACCTGAGCCATAGGTATACAGGTTCTGTTCTAGATGTATATATTGGAGCTGGGCACCCTGTGGTGATGGGGATGTCTTTCTGTATGCTGTAAAAATATGTTGCTCTGATTGGTTGATAAATAAAATGCCGATTGGCCAGTAGCCAGGCAGGAAGTATAGGTGGGATAAGCGGAGAAGGAGAATTCTGGGGAGAGGAAGGCTGAGTCAGGAGACACCAGCCTACCGTTGAGGGAGCAGCATGGAACGGCACACAGGTAAAGCCACAGAACACATGGCAACATACAGATTAACAGAAAGGGGCTGAGTTTAAGCATAAGAGTTAGTCAGTGGTAAGCCTGAGCTAATAGCCAAGCAGTTTTAATTAATATAAGCCTCTATGTGTATACTCTGGTCCAAGCGTCTGCAGGACTGGTGGGTGAGAGATTTGTTCTGACCTCAGGCCAGATGGGACACAAAAAACTTTCAGCTACACTGTGGTGATAGATTGTGTATCAAATAAAGCTTGCCTGAGGATCAGAGGACAGAGACAGCCACTAGATTAAACATAGAAGCCAGGGTGTGGTGGGACATACCTTTTATCCCAGCACTCAGGAGGCAGAGATCTGTGTGGATCTCTGTGAGTTCAAAGCCACCCCGGACTACATGAGATTGATTCAGTCTAGGAGAGAAACAGAGCCACGTGGTGGTGGCACACACCTTTAATCCCTGTACTTGGGAGTCACACACCTTTAATCCCAGCATTTGAGATCTCATGCCTTTGCTACCAGTATTTGGGAAGCACACATGCCATTTATCCCAGCACTAGGAAGGAAGTGAAATGGCTGAGCAAAGAAAGGCATACAATGCATGAGCAGACAGGAACTAAAGTTTTTTGGCTGAGGACTCAGAGGCTTGCAGTCTGAGGATTCCTGGAGACAGGATCTCACCTTCCATTTAGCCAGAAGATTTGGTATTGGTGAGAAGTTTCTCTAGTGTCTCTCTGATCTTTCAGCAATTACCCCAATATCTGGCTCCAGGTTTTTATTAAAAGACCATTTAGGATTCATGCAATACACCCCAACTCCACTTGTTGTTACTTGCATTTGACAGGTTCTGGCTTTCAGTAATGTCCTTTTTTTTTGAAAGTAACTAATTTGATAAATGACATGCTCTATATTTTTCTGTATAGATCTACAAATAAAGATAATTACTTAGTATTCAGTTAGCAATTATGCTTGTTTTTGGAAAGTGGCAATAGTAAGTTCTTTCTAAGATATATGACCACACAAACCAAATGTAGTTGGCTAGGTTTTTAGTACCAGGAATGAATTCACTCCTAGTAAGAGAGCCTAAGTAAAATTAGACAGCTGTTGCTTTCTGCCAATATATACATGTCACCATTGTACCCTTAGAAACATATTGTCATGCTGGTTAGTGCTTAGTCATTGTCTGGTCATTGCTGGATAGAACTATTTGTTGTTTTTCTCCCTTGTCATCTTAGAACCTTGCTGTATCCTACAAGTTAGTCCTCAGGAAAGCTTTCAGATCAGACCTAACTTGATTCATCTAACCCCGGTGTACAAAGTGCTTGATCTATTCAGACACAGGGACTTTTCCTTCAAATTCTGAGGAGCCACCAATGTCAAATATATGCTGTTTTGGGAGTCTCATAAACCCTCTTAACCAAGAACATAAGAGGAGGTTTCTGTTCAGAGATCCGGCTGGTCAGAGGTTGCAGTATACCATGGCCTGACACCTTTCTCCAGGCTAGACAATGTGAGGGACTCCCTCCCCAGCAAGGACTTCCTACAATTCCCTGCCTTTATCTGGAGAATGTATCTAGGCCTGGAGGACTGACCTCATCTGAAAGCTTTCTCTAGGCTCAGATGCCTGATTTATCTCTAGCATGACTCTTGACATAGTTCCCTGTTAGAAGCTTCCCCACTGCTGCACATATGGTAACTAAGACTTGTACTAGGAGGTTTGCTATTGGACCTTGCTATCTCATATGAAGCCTTATGATAGAAGCATGCTGTTTAATGCAAATTAGGGTTTGTTCCCAGGTTTCCCAATCCTATATATTTCCCATACTCTGAAATAAAATTGAGTTTTCTTACTTAAGGCATATCCCAGAGGGCTATTTCCATCATATCCATAGCCATCTGAACCCTATTCCCTGCTTCTGCCTCGCCCACCCTCATGGACAATTGGCCAATTATCTCCAAGAAAGAAGGAGACTGACAGGTTTCTCATAGCTGATACTGGATATTTGATTAGATTATCTACAGTACATGGGGATAGTATTAACACCACAAGTGACATAAAAATTTACAGATGTGTGCATGTAAGTAGACTTATATACTATATGCGATTTTTCATATAAAATAATATTATTCCTTATAGCTCTTTCAAATGATTTTGGTGCTATTTATCTCTCCCATATTGCACTTCCAGTTAAAGCTCCCTTTTCCCCATTTCCTCCCTTATAGCACCTGTATCCTGTTCTTCTTCTGTAGTGCTCTTCCCCCAAACATAGTCCTATTTTACTCTCCTTGATTCTGTAGTTATCCTAGGTTTTATACTTACATCTAAGAAGTTGCATCTAGGAATAGGAAATGGGCAAGAATATGCAGAATTTCTTCCCTGGGTTGCCTTGAAATACTAAATGGAAAAAAAATAACCTTTGTTAGGGCATGTCTTTCTGTGGGGGTATTGTGTTCCCCAAAAAATTGTGTATGCTAATAAATTTATCTGGGGTCAGAGAACAGGACAGCCACAATATTAAACATAGAGGTTAGGCAGTGGTAGCATACGCCTTTAATCCTAGCATTCCAGAGGCAGAAATTCATGTGTGTTCAAGGATACACCCAAGCATGGTGACCCACGCCTTTAATCCCAGAAAGCCACACCTTTAATCTCAGGGAGTGGTGGTAGAAAGCAGAAAAGTATATAAGGCGTGAGGACCAGAAACTCGAGGCATTTGGCCTGAGCAGGCCTTTGGCCTGGAGAGGCCTTTGGCCTGGAGAAGCATGTGGCTGGTTAAGCTTTCAGGCTTCTAGCAGCAGTTCAGCTGAGACCCATTCTGGATGATGGCTCGGGGCATCCAGTCTGAGGAAACAAGACCAGCTGAGGATCCAGTGAGGTGAGATAGCTGTGGCTTATTCTGTCTCTCTGACCTTCCAGTGTTCACCCCAATACCTGGCCTCGGGTTTGATTTTATTAATAAGAACTTTTTAAGAGTCATGCTACATCTTTCTGTATGCTGTGAATATATGTTGTTCCCATTAGTTAATATATAAGCTGCTTTGGCCTATGGCAAGGCAGCTTAGAGGCAGGCTGGAAATCCAAGGAGACAAACAGGAATGAGAAAGGTAGGGTCAGGAGAGACACCAGCCACTGCCAAAGGAACAAGATGCCAGCAGACCGGTAAAGCCACAGCACATGTGGCAAAACGTAGACTAATAGAAATGGGTTAATTTTTGTTTTGTTTTGTTTTTTGTTTTTTTGTTTTTCGAGACAGGGTATCTCTGTGTAGCTTTGTGCCTTTCCTGGATCTCGCGCTGTAGACCAGGCTGGCCTCGAACTCACAAAGATCCGCCTGCCTCTGCCTCCTGAGTGCTGGGATTAAAGGCGTGCGCTACCACTGCCTGGCGGAAATGGGTTAATTTAAGATATAAGAGCTAGCTAACAAGAGGCCTACCATAGACCATACAGTTTGTAAATAATATTAAGCCTCTGAGTGATTATTGTATAAGTGGCTTTGGGACTGCAGGGCCGGGCTGGACCAGAGAATCTTCTGACTACAGTGCTTGCTGTCAAGTGACATAGCAGAGCCTTTTAGGAGCACCATGAGTCATACTTTAACCTCTAATTTGATAATATGTGATTCAAACGAGTGTACTTTTCCTTAATGGGCAGAGTAAATGATTGTAGGAAATTGCTCTAAGTGACAGACAAATATCACAATGTTGTTTAGATTTTACACAGATCTTTTATACATGCAACCAGTTTTACTGCAAACATCCATTCCTTTGCAGAAAGATGCCCAGACAAGCAGCTTTTCCATGTCGGTTTCACTTCAGCCTCTTTCAGGAATAGATGTCATAATAGTTGACACATTTCACTTCATTTGTTCAAAACTGTTTCTCTGCCTTCCTTACCAACTTCATGGTTGTGTATCTAGATTCTAGTGAAATGTCCAGATGTGGCCCACTTTATATTGAATAATTTACATTCAGTTTACTTTTAGAATATTGATATTCAAGGAAATATGTAGTTGTAGTCTGAATAAAGATAATTTTAAGAAAAATTGTATCAAATATTCTTTCTGTTTAATTATATATACCTACTTCTATCTTCCAAAAAATAATTTAAGGTATAACAGTATTTCATAAATACATTTGGAAACCCAAATTTAATGTTTCTTCATATTTTTCTTTTTACTTTCCAATACTTATTTCATATTTCTAAGGAAAAGTTTATATAAGAACAAGGAAAATGTATAAATCCATGTCCATTTCTGGTTACATGATACAGAAATCATGACGCTAGTATGATACAATGTTTAGATTTTCTTAATGTGTAATGTCTCAAGTCCAATAATATATAAAAAATCAGCTTTCTAAAAATATAAACATATAGTCCTATTCCTTAAAACTTAGTTTAATTTCAGTTAATACATTTGAATCTATCCTCTTGTCTGACTATGTAAATATTTATTGCAAAATCTCTTTATTATTATATTTATTTGTTTATATACATATATATATGTATATACGCGTGGTTGTATATATGCCAATGTTGAAGGTCTGAGCTGGTTTCATATAAGTAATTATTTATAAAAAGCCATTGTACCATTTCACATATATCCTGGCACCTAAACTAAATACGACATAGAGTACAGAAGAAACATTAAGATTTAAACCTGTAATAGAATGAATATGTGCCCTCTTTAGATTCATATACTGAATCCCAAAACCCTAGTGGTGGCAAAAGGAAATCTGTTCTTTGGGAGGTAATCAGTTTAAGATGAGTTCAAGAATGTGGAGTCCCATGCTAAGAGTAGTTTCCCTGAAAGAAAAAGCTTACAGATCAGTGTTGGATTCCTCCAGGGTGGCATCAAGGTTCAAGTAAACACTCAGGATTGTAGCATCCTAAATGCCTGGAACAAAAGAGTCCTCAGAGTGCAGTGTATGTTGCAGAAACACTTGGTCTTCATAACTATACAATGTAAATTTCTTGATTTCAGTCCACCTAGCTCATGATGTTTTGTTACAGTCATTTTATAGAAGAACTCAAGTTGTTAGAGCATAGTATCTATAATATGCTGTAGCTGCAAGATTTTCTGTGTTCCCCCTGGTCCGTGGTCAGGACAAATCTCTCTCACCTGTCAGTCCCATAGCCACTCAGACCCAAATAAACATACATAGGCTTATATTAATTAAGAACTGTATGGCCATTTGCTCAGGCTTATTACTGACTAGCTCTTACACTTAAATTAACTCATAATTCTTTTTGTTGTTGTTTTTGTTTTGTTTTTTCGAGACAGGGTTTCTCTGTGTAGCTTTGTGCCTTTCCTGGAACTCACTCTGTAGTCCAGGCTGGCCTCACAGAGATCCGCCTGCCTTTGCCTCCCGAGTGCTGGGATTAAAGACGTGCACCACCACTGCCCGGCCAAATTAACTCATAATCTATGTTTAGCCATGTGGCTTGGTGCCTTTTTTCAGTTCTGCCTTTACATCTTGCTTTCTCTGTGTCTGGCTCCTGACTCAGCCTTCCTTTTCCCAGAATTATTGTCTCCTTCTCCCACTATAGACTTCCTGCCTGGCTACTGGTCAATCAGTATTTTATTTATCAACCAATCAGAGCAACACACATTCACAGCATACCGAATGACATTCCACTGCACTATGTAAAAAAAATTACTCCATTAAGACTTTTTTCTCACTGTCATTTTGTACATTTCTTTAAATAGTACAAAAACATCCAGGTGACTTAATCATTTTGTTTAAGAAAATTTACTCTAAAATCTAGGTGATACACCAAGTTTCAGGAAATAACACACTTGCTACCTTTATTATTACAAAACAAACAGTTCTTTTTACCTTCTAAGCATCTCCTGAAGCTGAGATGATGGGAACAGAACAAGATAAAATGCCACAACATTTGAGGTTATTGTTAAAAGTCAATCATACCCCTTAGGTAAATGATCCTCAGATAACAACAGAACTTTGATTACTACCCAGTGCTATCAGAGAGTTGACACTGGTGATTTGATGAGAAAACAGTTTTCTCATATTTGATAGTGTTGTGGAGTTGGGGACAACCTAATTCTCACTTTAAAAAAAAAAAACATAAGGCATTGTAACAGAAAAGAGAGTCTATGTGAAGTGTAAAATTAATGTTATATTATTCTGAATATTAAATCATTACAATTGTGCTGGTCAATAAGAAATATGAACATAGAAATAAATCATAGGATGGGTTTTTGACAACACAATTAGTGATTTGAAGGGGGAGGAAAGACAATTTTAAGACAGGATTGGAAAGGTATTGACATTGTGTACATTTTAAGAATATTGGAAAGCTTTCCTATTTTAAGTTTTCTAAGAATCCTAAAAATATATCTCTATATAATCATGCCAACACTAGTATAATAGTACGAATAAAAATGAAATGATTTTATTTTCATGAGAAAAGAGCTCTTGCCTAGGCTAACTTTTAACTTGAATATATTTGCTCACAGAAATCAAAATGGAAGAAATAAAAAAGCTATAATGTTTCTTCACGGGCAATATCAAGTAAGTACATAACTTTTCAAGGTTGCTAGTCAATTGTCTGACCTGCAATACTGATTTGATATTAAAAAATTATTTGAAGCTTTACCTAACAAAGCTCTGCATATCTGAAGATTTGCAAATACGTTCTTTTATTCAAGGCATGATTAAGATTATACCTTTATATAATTTCATAATGAGCACTGTCTTTAACTGACTAACAGCCTACTCATCTTGCATGACTTTGCTTATCCTGACACTATTCAATTAACCTGTCATCTGATGCTGCAACAAAGGACAGAGCAATTCACATCATAAGTGGCTTCTGAGCTCACTGGGCTATCGTAAGCACATTACTTGGATCTCCTACACTCATCCATACACAGCTGCTACCCTTTGTGTTTGGTTAAATTCCTCTCAATAATCCAATTTACCATGTTTCATCTACTCCCAATAAGCACTCTTAGTCAAAACCACTGGCCACACCCAAATAATATAAGAGCCTGTGCCATCATATTCCAGTAACAATTTTCTCTTATTACATGCAAACCTCCAAAAGCTTAATAAGATATCCTGAATATTTATGCATTTGTCTTTGGAATACTTGGTCTCAATCCATTTCCCCATGATGGGTCTTACATAGATCAATCAATATATAAATCAGGTACTATTGTTCTCTGGTTAATATGTTTAATTAAGTCAGTTCGTACTCACATGCCATGGTCAGCATTCAGTTTCATTTTAAGATATCTCTCTGACCTCTCCTTGACAAAGTCTCTCAAGTTAGGTTTGATAATGAAATGTTCTCTTTAAATCCCATGACTTGCTAACAGGGGATCACTCAAGATCATTCTTACTGGGAAATATTTTTGGGGTGTCTTTTTGTTGTTATTGAAGAGCTAATTTCTGCTTCATTGTTTGCTTATGTAAATATAATCAATTCATTAATGTTAGCCAAAAAGTAATGAGACGGATATTAAGTGATTTTTTTACATAGAATTTAAGAGATCATTTTTTTTTTAATTTTGCAATTAAGGGATGATTTACTGTTAATCATAGAGCATCTGTGTGAAATTACTGTCCTTCAATCTGATAAATGAGGTGCTACATTTTGTGTAAGGAGGAAGCAGCCCAAACTTCCCTAGATAGAAGTTTTGGAATGTGACCAATCTGGAATTTAAATCATGGGTAAACATTTTATTGCATAGAAATCTTTCCCTAACTAAAACATTGCCTCCTGGGGGAAGGATATGGGTTCCTAAACTAAAGAAACTAAACCACCTTCCAAATCCAGAAGACAGGAAGAAAATCCACAAAGCCCCTCTCAATGATATATAGGCAGTAAATATGTTGTTTCTATAATAGAAAAATGTATCTTTGTACAGATATGTGTAATATATATGTGTATATTGCATATTATATTTACATTAATGCATAGCTAAATTTTTGAGGCACAAATTATACCTAAAGAGGAAACCACAAGGATGGATGTTTAACAAAGAGTTACCTGGACATCTTTCTTTTTTAATATTTTTAAGCATAATTTAATTTTCAATTTTATGAACAGAAAATATTGTATTTATCACATATTATAAACACACAGTTATAATCTGTGTAAACATATGTATGAATAACACATGTACTTATAAATCTCAGTGAGTCTAGTGGATTTTGTATCAACTGTTTTTTTTTTTCTGTAAATGGAGATGTATCTTAAAAATTTCCTCCCGTATGTGACAGTTTAAAAATGGTAGAAGTCAAAACCAAATATATAAAAGTAATTGCATGATTTCTTTCCCCCTTTTAATGTTTCTACTATTGCATGTCCGTGTTTCATGACGAAATAGTCACATTCATTTAATTTAGTACTAGATACTTTCCTGTAGCTAAAGTTAAATACTTAATAAGGTCCTCTTTAATCTCTCTCTAATGCTAATTTAGCTTTTAAAATGTAACCTATCTGACAACTTTTATCTCTAAATTTAATGCACTGGCAGTCTGCTAGACATCTCTGACTTTTTCTGGCCATTCCCAGCCTTATCACCTGTGAGCATCTTTCTGTCTCTGCCTCATCATGCAATTACACAGTCGTTAGAGGTTTCTTTTCTCTCTCTTCACAGCACAGCCTTGATGTGGGCACATCAGTGTGAGAAGCAGCACATCTCTAAGAGGAACAGGCTCTTCCATGAGTCTGAGCCTGACCATTAGCATCAGAGAAGTGTCTCATTTCAGATTGAGTTAAGATAATGCTTCCTAAACTCTGGCATTTATTCCAACTACATAAATCTTCCAAACATGTATAATCATAGAATGCATAATTATGAAACACAACAACAGAAAAACAATAATTTGGATTCTATTGAAAAAATGGTAGCTTAAGATTTGTGAATCTCCTTTTTTTTCCCCTCTCTCTGGGAATAAACGAGCCTGATACAGCTTCATGAATAATTCATAAAAGAAGAATAAAAGATTTATCAATAAAAACAGGGTCAAGATCTCGGGGGAGCCTTAGAATATAAGTATGTGTGAGAACAGCATCAGAGGAGAGCTGTGTATTTGGATGCCCAACCTAAATTTTCATCCTGTTCAGATCTTTGTTAATAACTTAATAGAATTAATTTCAAGCTCAGCACAATGGCTGCTATATTTCAAAATCGATAGGTTTTATTTATTTATTTTTTTTGGTGGTGTTAGTTTTTTAAGAACCGCTCAAATTACCATAATAAAAGAAGAATTGTTTATGTCAAAAGGTGCTGTAAGAAGCCCTTTTAAATATTTCTTGTCAATTACCTATTGTATAATAACTCCTTAGAAAAAGTACATTTGAGTTACGTATGCTTATATTTGATGAATCTCCATGTGAACACAACCGTGTGATGAAATGCAAAACAAACACTTTACAGGAGCAAAGGAAGAATTGATAGCCAATGCCAAATTCTTACTAAAAAGCTTTTATTTTAAAATAAAAATGTGAATGTCTTGTTACTTTAAAATTTCTTTCTCCTTGTGAAGTGATTAAACATCCTTTGGATATATGCCCAAGAGTGGTAAAGCAGTGTCTTGAGGTAGATTGATTCCCAATTTTCAATTCCCAATATTCTGAGAAACTGCCATTTTGATTTCCAAAGTAGCTGCACACATTTGCACTCACACATTCTCTTGCTCCACATCCTCTTCAACATAAGTTCTCGTGTGTGTTTTTTATCTAAGCCATCTGACAGGTATAAGATGGAATCTCAGAATTAGTTTGATTTCCATTTCTCTGATGGCTAAGGACGTTGAAAATTCCCTTAAGTGTTTCTCATCCATTTGAGATTCTTCTGTTGAAAATTCTGTTTTGATATGTACCCTATTTTTAATTGGATTATTTGGTTTGATGATACATAATTTCTTGTGTTCTCTATACATTTTGGAAAAAT
>CABHPH010157343.1:43683-56981 GCA_902168325.1 Peromyscus nudipes | reverse complement strand
CACTTGGCAACCAAGGGCAATGTGGCCTTGGCACTGACACCTTCCACCTGTGTGATCCTATCTCAAATCTCTTAAGTGGAAATAACATTATTAACTGCCTCACAGAGTGACAAAGATATGAAATGGTATAGGTATGCACCGACACAGTATTTAGCTGACATTCAATTAATGCTCGATGTTATAGCAATAATAACAAGCCTTTTGTTGTTATTCTTTTTTTTTAGATTTATTTATTCGTTATGTACACAGAAGAGGGTTCCAGATCTCATTACAGATGGTTGTGAGCCACCATGTGGGTACTGGGAATTGAACTCAGGACCTCTGGAAGAGCAGTCGGTGCTCTTAACCTCCGAGCCATCTCTCTAGCCCTTGTTGTTATTCTTAGTGTCATCAAATCAAACACATCCCTACAGATTTCATCAAATGGAGCCTTCCTCTCTGAACTCCGAAAAGGTGCTTTGTGTGCATACATGAGTTTGGTGCCTTCCAAACTGTAAGAATACTGATCTAGGGACAACTTCAAGGCCCAATACCTCCATACCTGTTTTCCCTGGGTCCAGCAGAAGTAAGAGGTAGTCTGCCCCTGAGTCAGGGAACGTCCTGGAATGCCATATCTGTCTGTATATGCTGGCCATACAGGGACAAGAGCAAGGAAATAAAGCTGCCCTCCAATGGATTAAAGGTGAAATTCCCACATGTGATGGATGTCATTCTCTGTGATGTGCTGGGGGCTGGGTGGGGAAACTTGACAGGTGAGACAGAAAGGCCAAACCAAGTTAACAAGTCAAAACCTCTTTTAAAGACACCTTTGATTTCAGCAGTTTCTCCTTTTTGAGGAAACCCTGCATGTAAGACAGAGGTTCTCAACTTCCTAATGCTACAACACTTTAATACAGTTCCTCATGTGGTGGTGACCCCCAACCATAAAATTGTTTTGTTGCTGCTTCATAATGTAATTTTGCTACTGTTATGAATTGTAATGTAAATATCTATATGCAGGATATCTGATATGGGGCTCATGTGAAAGGATCGTCCGACCCCCAAGAGGTCTCAACCCACAGGTTAAAAACTGATAATCTAAGCGCTGATTCTCCATAGCCACATCTGTGTCCCATGATCCTGAGCACTGACTGTTGCTGCTGAACTCATGCTGGGTCATTCAAGATCTTCTGAAGACTTAGAGAGTAGGAATCACTGGAGCCTGGTCAGGCTGGGCCTGTGCCCTAAAGAAATGGCCCTCCTAGTACAGTTGGCCCATCCATGGAATACAAGACATGCCAGGACTTAGGGTGCATGCAAGTAATCCCAGCATTTGGGTGATTAGGCAAGAGGATCATGAGTTCAAGGCCAGCCTGGGCTACATAGCAAGATCTTGTCTCCAAAAATAAAACAAACAAACAAAAGAAATACAAGACAGCCTGACAGAACATAGGGAAAACCTTGGAAATTGTTTTCTATTTTTACTTTAAAAAATAGAAACAAATAAACATCCTTAATATTTCATAAGTATTTCCCAGTGGTGACATTATGCATCCATATGTTGGAAGGTCACTGTCATGACAACCACAATGTCTTTCTCTATGATAGTTGTTCTTGATTGTCAATTTGATTGGGTTAAGAAGCACCTAGGGCATTGGTGAGGCATGCCCATGGGTATGCCTATGAGGGCATTTCCAGAGAGAAGCCCACTCCAAATGTGGGCAGTACCACCCTATGCCCAGATGTGAGCAAGCAGCTCATGCTCCCGCTGCCACAGCCCCAAGCTGCTACTGTGGCCATGTTTTCCCACCGTGATGAACTCAAACTGGGCATCTGAACTCAAGTCTTCTCACTTTTACAGCAAGCACTTTATCCTCTGAGACCCCGCACATGTAAAAAACGGCTTCACATGTGCCATGGTTTAGATAAAGCATTCCATTTCCTCTTCATAATGACCCTTTGAGCAGCCCTGTTGACATAATTATATGGGGGAGACAGAGAGAGGTTAAGCTTTTTGTCCGAGGGCACAAGGCAACTTGTGGAGATGGGGTTGGGTCTCGGATCACTTGTTACTTTTGACTGTCTCTGTTGACTGTGGAAGCTTCTATGAACTCTCAGGGCAAAATCCTTGATGAACCATAGACGGTGGCTCAAGATTCACAATGCAGGACTTGGCATTTCTTGCCAGCAGAAAGCTCATGATGTTAGACTTATGTTTTCTTTCCAAACAGAGGAAGGGGCTTGTTCATAGGGAAGATTATGAGACCTTAGAAAGATTGTCACATATTGAAAAAAGACAAGGGGAGAGACAGACTAGAGCAGGCCTGGGATGGGGACGCAGGCACCCTTAATTCATGCTCCAAGAGTCAGGGCCTCTGTTCTGAGCAACTGCACTGAGGCCTTCTGGGACCAGTTCATGAAGGAGTAGGACCAGAAGGCTCAACATCCTCCCCTGCCCTGAGTCCTAATGTATAAGTTGCAGAGAGACACAAGTTGGAGACTTGGGAGTGCAAAGTTTGTTTGGTTTACCTTGTCACTGGTAGCTAGGTTGGTGGCTCACATGTGTAATCCCAGCACTTGAGATGCTGAGGCAGAAGGGTCACTACAAGTTCCAGGTTAGCCTGGGCTACAGAGTGAGTAGTAGACCAGCCTAGCTGCATAGCAAGACCCCATTTCAAAGAAACAAAGACTAGTTACTAGATTTGTGGTCCTGACTAAGTAACCTAGCCTTCCTGAGTCAGTCGGCTCCTAAGTATCACCCTTAGATGGTGTCTTAGTTACTTTTCTGTTGCTGTGATAAGACACCATGACCAAGACAACTTATAAAAGGAAGAGTTTGGAGCCAGGGAGATGGTGCAGTGGGTACACAGTGCATACAAGCAAGCACTCTCACTTGAGTGCATTCACACACACACACACACACACACACACACACATACACACACACACACAGGAAATTAATTAAATAAATGAATAAATAAATAAATAAATAAATAAATAAATAAATAAATGGAAGAGTTTGCTTGGGCTCTATGATCAGAGTTAACATCCATGGCCATCATGGGGAGTGTGGCAGTAGGGAGGTGGGCATAGCACTGGGGCAGTAGCTGAAAGCTCACATCTTGAGACACAATTGTGAGGCAGAGAAAGAGACTCTGAAAGGCAATGTGGACTTTCTGAAACCTTAAAGCTCACCCCAGTGACACCCCCATCCCAACAAGGCCATACCTCCTAATCCTTCCCAAACAGTTCCACCAACTGGGACCAAGCATTCAAATATATGAGCCTATAAAGGCCATTCCCACTCAAACCACCACAGATGGCTAATATATGAATTTAATGAGGTATTAGTTACATCAGGTGTGACATATACGTCCTGCTCAAAACGGCAGCTCAGAAGTAACCCAAAAGAAGGAGGTAAAGAAAACATTTAATTCCTGCCTGGAATTGCCTACATAGAACTTAGATTGTAGGGGAAAAAAAAATCAAGGGTTGGAAAGACAGCTTAGTTGGGTTGAGTAAGGTCCTGAATAAGGACTCAAGTTCAGATGTCCCTATCTGTGAGACACCCTGTTTCAAAAAATAAGGTGGAGAGTGATAAAAGACATGTGATATTGACCTCTGGCCTCCACACTCAGATGTACACGTGTTCAAGAACACATACACAAGCACACATCACACACATACATACATACAAAAAAATCAGTCTAAGTCCTTCCAGTTGGAGCAAGTCTTGTACAGGAAAAGCTTATATTACACAAGTCCTCTACCAGGCATATCTGAAAGCAAAAAGTCAAACATCCTGTGAGTGGAAAGGACAGGGGCTGAGGCTCCCACTCTCAAGTGACTGTTAACCTCGGGGTCTCTCACCAAGGCATGCACCCATCTCTTGAGGCTCATGTCTCTTGAAAGGTACCGGCCAGACACTCACTGTGTTGCATGAGAGATGACAGTAACAGCTGGCTCCACCAAGGGCAGGATTCTGATAGAGCTCAGAGGCATGCTCTGGTGGACAGCTCAGCCCCTCCCTCTGCTCTTTCTCTATGGAATTAGTGCTAGCTCCTCCAGCTCTGAGGTTTAAAGGGTCCTGACTCCCCTATGGGTGTGGTGGTTTGAATAAGAATGGTCCCCATAGGTTCGTATATTTGAATGCTTAGTCATCAGGGAGTGGCACTATTTGAAAGGATTAGAAGGATTGGAGGTGTGGCCTTGTCAGAGTAGGTGTGGTCTTGTTGGAGGAAGTATATCACTGGAGGTGGGCTTTGTGGTTTCAAAAGCCCAAGGCAGACCCTCCCTCTCTCTCTCTCTCTCTCTCTCTCTCTCTCTGCTTGTGGATCAGGATGTAGCTCTCAGCTACTTCACCAGCACCACTCCTGCCTGCCACCATGTTCTCTGCCATGATGGTAATGGACTAAGCCTCTGAAACTGTAAGCAAGCTCCCAGTAAAAAGCTTTCTTCTGTATTTATATGAGTTTCCTTGGTCATAGTGTCTCTTCACAACAACAGTACAGTGACTAAGACATGGGTCAGGGGTCAGTCTGCTCAAGGCACTATTAGAAAGCCTCTGGCCTCCATGTAATTCCTCCTCCCACAGGAGCTTTACCTACCATATCAGGGAGATTAACCTCTGAATCTCAACAGGCTTAGGGAGTAAAGGAAGAAGGTGTCCCTCCTGGGGCCTTCTGAAGACTCTACCAGGGGTCAAAGGTAGTCCTCTGGACAATGAGTCTGCTGCTGGCCTTGAACTGTCTACACAAGTGAGAACAGGACACAGGGTTATGTATAGTCAGAGCCTCAGATTGAGAGCAGGAGTCTTCTTTCTGGGACTTCTGGAGAGGAACATCTGAACACAGACGATAGGCTGAGGGATCAACTTCACAGAGTAGACACTGTCCATAATGCAGGTGGGGAAACTGAGGCTACCGCAATCAATGCAGTTCCAGATCTACGTCTGGTCAGTGAGATTGCCGCATGTTCGTCCCGGAGCACCATGCTGCCCTCTGCACGAAGTGCCATCTCTCCATGTGACCATGAGGGCAGAGCTGGTCAACACAGAACCACCTTCCACAGGGGCTCAGTGTGCACCCGACCACACCTGTACAACAGGTCTATGCTGTGTGTCTTCAGCTTGCTGCTATTGAGCCCGGAGCTTCTGGAAGCATCTGCTGTTTCAGTGAGTCAGCAGGAGAACTAGCTGTGGCCTGTGTGTCCGTTCCCAGGGAGGCCACTCTGGGAACTGCATCTCACTTCCACAGCAGGCTGTGAAGAGTGTCCATGCTCATCTTCACGGGGTTGAGCTCCCCCAACACTGCTAGCACTGTTACTCGCTATTCCACAAGCTATTGGCTAGCTGGATCCTTTGCACATGACTCTGGTCATTTTGGCCATGCCTATACATCTATTCACTTAATATTCTTTCATTTATAAGCGATGAACCAAGGTTGGAATCTGGGCCCTACCACTTACTAACTTTATGTTGTTGGGCAAGGTCCTTATCCTCCCCTCTCTGTGCCTCATCTGTATACGGAAGACAATGATGGCAACTGCCTAGAAGGGTTGCCATGACAGCTTCACGAGCCACTGCTGGTGAAGCTCTATCACCCAGCACACAACAGGCATTCGGTGCATGCCAGCAACCACTGTTGCATTTATTTAAAGGGGAAACGCTATGTCCTATCTAAAGTGATAAAAGTCAGTACCAGTTAACACAAATAGAGAGCTATAAATGCAATGAAAACAGTTATTACATTCCAGCTATTGCTTACCAAAGGTTCCACGCCAAGACCTGCTCTCTTTTTCCCAAGAAGAGAGACAAGGAAGCATAAGAAAGCTGTCGAAGGCACACTGGGCTCACACAGGGAGACCACTTCACAATCTGCCCAGGCCTACCTGTTCTTAGCAACTCTCTTCCCAGACCCTGGACTTCAAACACAGAAAGACCCTCACGGTCTTGAAATAGTGTCCTGACCTTGTGATTGTCTGTGCTTAAGGCTGGCCAGCACCCCACTGACAGACATCTTGCAGACCGGGCCTACACTTCAGGCCACACAGCACATATCCGCCTCTGAGAACTGAGTTTCCAAACATATGGGAAAGCCATCATGCCATGTGTGTCCCTCAGATAATCTTCTAGGGAAATCCACACCACAAACACCACTAACAGGAAGGTTGATTAAACTTCCACAGCTAACATGACTCTGCACGGTGAATCCATTGTAAAGCCACTGTGCTTGAAGAATCGCTAACAATGCAGAGAAAAGATCACAGTGGAATGTACAGTTTAAAAAAAATCAGACTACAAAGCCATTCGAGGTCTTAGTTTCATAAAAACATAGAACAATGTAAAGAACCTCCAGGGCGGGGATACGGCTCAGTTGGTAAGCTGCTTGCTTAGTGTTCTAGTTTGCTTTCTGGGATAAACCAATGACCAAAAGCAACTTGGGGAGAGAGAAGCCAAGGCGGGAACTCAAGGCAAGAGCTTGAAGCAGAAACCACAGAGGAATGTTGCTTACTGGTTTGCTTCCTGTGGCTTTGCTCAGCTACCTTTCTTATACAGCCCAGGCCCGCTCACCCAGGGATGGAACTGCCCACAATGGGCCCTTCCACATCAATCAGCAATTAAGAAAATGCCCCACAGACATGCCCACAGGCCAATCTGTTGGAGGCAATTCCTCAGTTGAGATTCCTTCTTCCCAGGGATTCTTAGGTTTGTGTTGACAAATATAACTATGGCACCCAGAACATATGAAGTTCTGAGTTTGATAAGCTGCAGCACATATACTGAGAGCAGTGGTAGGTACTGAGGAATAAGATCAGAAGTTCAAGGCCATCTTCAGCTACTTGTTGAGTTCGAGGCCAATCTGGGCTATCTAAGACTTTGTCTCAAAAGCAGGAAAACGGAGGAGAGGAGAAGGGTGGAGAGAAGCTTATAGATGTACCTCCTGAAACATGCCTAAACATCACATGATCTCAGAAGCTAAGCAGGGTCTGGCCTGGTCAGTCCCTGAATGGTGAAAATGTAAATAAGAAATATACCATAATAGTAGCAATATTTGGCTCTGAATGATGAGATTCTGAAGTGGTTCTTCTCTTTATAATTACTCCTGAATTTCTTTCTTATTCTCATTTCTGTATTCCCCAAGAAAGTTTAGCAGAAGCATAAACTACTGTTACTACCAGAAAATAATTGAATAAAAATTATAAATAAAGGAAAATAAGAAGTAAAACTTTAATTATATTATGTAACCATGTTGTTATTGAGAAGACGTTTGGCTAAATTCAAGATTGTTTTGACAATTTCGCACACACACGCACACACACACGCACACACACGCGCACACACGCACACACGCGCGCACGCGCACACACACACTGAATTGTGATCATATTCACCCTCAATACTCTCTCTTACCTCCCGCCCATTCCTGCTCCCCCTTCTCCATTAGTCCTCGGCTTCCGCTGTGTCTTATTTCTGTTTCTCTTTTGACCACTGAGTTAACTAGGGTTGTCTGTGTAAGCATGGGTAGGGGACTAGTACTAGAATACAGGCAACTTAGGGGCTACACTGATGAAAAAAAACCGGCACCAAGACAACCATTAAACTGCCAGCAGCTCCTGGGGAAGGGGAGGGCCTTGTGAGACCCTCCCTAATCCATGAAGGATCCAATCTTGTGCCTAAGACCAGTCCTAGCACAGTTTTTTACATCTGTCACTGGCTGGGGAAGCTTTTCTGTCTGGTCGTCACTTGCTTTCTACTCCCCTACAGAAGTCCCCAGCAGGGTAGGCAAGGTTTGCTCAAGGTCACAGGCAAGAGTTACCTCTGCTCAGGTGCCAGGTCCAAAGGTCCACCATGTGAGGTTGACCAGGGCTGTCACCTGAACCCCTAAGTTCACAGGGCTGGTATAACGGCCCCTTTTCCTTTCTCTTTGATTTCCCTGTTTGGTTAGCAGCACTCAAGAACTAGCCCTGGAACCTGAGTTACTAACTACAGGCAGAGTGACATCTACTGCAGAAGTTCTCCGATCCTAGAGAGAACCAGCCTGCGCTAGAAAACCAGCCTACACTAGAGAACCAGCCTCCACTAGAGAGAGAACCAGCCTGCGCTAGAGAACCAGCCTGCGCTAGAGAACCAGCCTGTACTAGAGAGAGAACCAGCCTGCGCTAAAAAAGCAGCCTACACTAGAGAACCAGCCTGTACTAGAGAGAGAACCAGCCTGCACTAGAGAACCAGCCTCCACTAGAGAGAGAACCAGCCTGCACTAGAGAACCAGCCTGTACTAGAGAGAGAACCAGCCTGTACTAGAGAGAGAACCAGCCTGCGCTAAAAAAGCAGCCTACACTAGAGAACCAGCCTGCACTAGAGAGAGAACCAGCCTGCACTAGAGAACCAGCCTGCACTAGAGAGAGAACCAGCCTGCGCTAGACCCACCCCCTCACCACTAGTATCAGCTGTGCGCCTCTAAGCTCCAACATCCTGAGTTATAGCACAAGTACTGACGTGAGAACACACCTGGACTAGGTCTGAGCACACAGTAGGAACTCAGGTAGTACCTTTTTCTTCTCCTCTTTCCTTGCACTTACTACACCAGAACTCGGTTCTCCAACTCACTGCTCTGACTCAGGTAACTCCCTAAGGTGCAGGGGCAGAGTTATTGTCTCTCCACCTGGACCCTGAGCATTAAACAGACTGTCAAGCTACATTGAAGATGGCTGTGGAGCAACCCAGTGGCCCTGTGGGGCTGCTCAATTGACAAAGCAAAGAGAGGGAGATAGCCAGAGCATCCTCATCCAGCATCCTTCAAGCCAGACAAGATCTGCCCATCAGAAGCATGTGCTCAATAAACCTGAGTGCTGTTTAACCAGGACAAACCCTAGAAGTGTTGTATCTGTTTGTTCATTCAAAAATGATGGACTCTGAACACTCAGTAGTCTCATTCTGGTGTGAAGCACATAGTGTGGAACTCTGGCTCACAAACTTCAGTCTCCCAACTGCTGGCGCCCATTTATCATATAAACAATCCAGTTTCCTCCCAAGAACTCCCAGAATGTTTTATCCCCGAACTAAGAGTCCTGGGCCTATTGGGAATTGGGAATCACATGGTTCTTACTCAACCTACCTAAGATACTGGGTCACTTGGCGGCACTAAATGCCTTCTAGCCCTAGGCCCCCACCTGTAAAGCTGAGGTTCAGACATCTGTCCTCGCAATGCTGTGGGATCATGTGACACTTCACGTCACAGCCCCAGATGAGCATGAGGGTTTGTGCTCCTGCTACTGTCCTCTCAAGAAACAGGACCCGCAGAGGTGAATGGGGGCATGGGTGTGTGTGTGGGGGTGGTGTCAAGAGCAGAACCTCTAGAGATGGTCAACTGGGGTTAAATCAGCTGTGCAACTTCTCTGTGGCTCAGAAAATACATTTACAGGCAACGTCTTGTTCATGTTGTGGCAATTAGCAGTTTTCCTTCCCAGAGGGTCATAAAGGGTACATGGAAGTGACTCACCACCATGCATATGGGAGGAGACATAGGCCTGAGTACAAACAGCCACCTCCAACACATGTACACACATGCCATGGAATTATGAACCAAACGTAACAATGACAACCGTTTTGTCGCTTAGTCGAAAATCAGAGGCCAGTATTGGAGACACTCACAGTTTTCAGGAGGGAACCCATGCAGACCGGCTTTCAAATCCTAGCTCCGACCCTTCTTCTGTGCCTTAGGCAAGTCACAGAACTGAGGAGGAGGCAGCTGCACATACCTCACTGGCCTGTGTTACCTCTTTAGGGGAGGCCCTTCCTGCCAGGCCCTGCCTCACTTGTGCTCCAGCCTGGCAGCTCTGGCACCTTCCTCTTCCTCCTCCATGCAGAACAAAGCTCAGCCAAGTACAGGGCTGCCTAGCTTCCTCTGCCACCCCAAAGCTGCCTGAAGAGTGTTAAAGAGCAGCAGCTGTCACTTGTGGAGGCAGGAGCGCCAGCCAGGGGTCCCAGGCCATGCTCTTGTTTATGCAGACTGTGAGGCCTCTCCAGCTTTTACAACTGTTTACTGCGCAGAAGGAAGCCGGCAGCTGGGCCTCTCCTGGGCCTTGCCCTGCTACCTTCCCTTTGGGAAAGCCTGTCTGAGTGCCACTCATGCTGGGAACAGCCTCCAGTGACCTCTGGAGGGGCACAGGCTGGAACACAGGCACACACACACACACACACACACACACACACACACACACACTCACCATGAAAGGGTGCAGGGTATGGTGGGCTAGGGGACAGGTACAAAAAAAGAGATTGGTTCAGAGATGGAAACAGGAGCTGTGGACAGAGCACAGGTCGGGAAGGTCAGGCATAGAAATGGAGCAGAGTCAAGGATGGAGATGGCTAGACCAACAGCAGTTCACATACGTAGAACCCAGGGAGAAGAAAGCAGAGGCACCGGAAGTCCCGGGAAAGCAAGCCCACCCTGCCCATCCTGCACAGCTCCAGCATTACTCTACGGCCACAAAGGATCCCACAGGAAAGCCAGGGCTGAGGGTCTCCGTGAGAAGTCACATCTTCACCCCAACCTGCACATGCTTTCCAGAAGCAAGCAGAAGAGGCAGGATTTAGTGAGGACCGAGAGTTTCATTTCTTATTTAAAACTTAAGACAGCAACAATAAAAATACTCGGCTAAAATAGCACCCAACCAAGCCACTTCCCCTGCAACTTAAAGTGCCCCCATCCCAGCACCCTGTACCTTTAAGGAGGAGAAGGCGCCTCTCTGCTTCCCTCGGACTGAAGAGGCAGGTTATTCTAGGCAATAGCGATGACTTACCTAAAACTGAGTTATTCCCCTTTCCTCCCTGGCCAGCCTCTCTTCACTCTGGGGAGCTTTTACCATTTAAGGTCAATGTTACATCTGGCTCCAGAGCTCCAAGCTGAAAAGCTCTGGCTGCAGAGCCGCGGCTGCCTGCCTCCTCCTCAGAGAGGGGCTGGGATGAGGGGCTGGGACTGGGAACCAGAGTTCCACCAGGCCCCCTGCAGCCTGGCTCTGGGGATAAAGGCAGGAGAAGCCTCCCAGCCAGTCTCAGGGTTCAAGGAAGTTTGGGCCTGAGTGGTAGCCCCTCATCCTGGGCTCTTGCAGGGGCACCCCCGTAGCCCATGGCAGTACCTAGGGGGGGCAGTTGGAGATGCCCAACACTGTCCTTGCCAGAGGGGGATGAAGGGGACATATGCAAACCAGTCTCCCACCCCTGAGTGTCCAGCAAGCATGTGAGCCTAGATAAGATCCTGGCCCAGTGCCAGGAGAAGCTGGGAATGTTTCCTGTCCCATGGATTTGGGGGCGGAGGCTACTCCCATGTTAAACCCTCAGGATTGCCAGAGAGAAGGGCATGGTGAAGGGGATTAGCTAATTCCAGGCCTGGCAGCAGCCCCAGGGGTCAGTCCCAGCTCCTTCACTTAACAGTCCTGTAGCCTTAACATGGCAAAGCCTCAGTCTATTCATCTCTGAAGTGGGACAATAGTGAAAGATCAGGACACTGTGGGCCAGGGTCTCACAGGTACTAGAACAGCATGGATGAATTTCTTGCCCCCACTACACCCCTCAACTCAGGTGGGGAAAGCTGCCTCTCTTCTGGAAGTCCACACCCTGCCAAATGTTTGTTCCTCACCTTCCTCAGATACAGTACCCAAGGCTAGGATCACAGAATGTCAACCCTAAAACAACCACATGGGGGCTCCACTGCCCCTTCTGCAGTTAGAGCTCTCAACAGAGAAGCCCTTGGGTGGGTAGCAGATAACCACAGGATACTCAAATTTAAATCTCAAATGAAATGCAATTATGTCCATATAAGGATGCCCCAAATACTGCATGAGACATGCTTGTGCCACAAGATCATATGTGGTTCATTTGAAGTTCAAACGTAACTGGGCATTTTACTTGCTAGACCTGAGAATCCAGCCCTGGCCATTACTTGTTAGTCCTGAGTGAGAATATGAGGGATTGGAGCTCAAAGGCCAATGGGCTCACGTCTTCTTCTGCCAGGATGAGCAAAGGCCCCATCTTCAGCCCCTAGCCACAGGCCAGTCACCAGAGCAGGTGCTCTCAGACTGACCTGGACCCAGTGGTGCTCTGGCCAGGCTGGCTTCCAGCGCACGATCCTGGCCTGTCTCTCTTGGGTGTTGAGTAAGCTTCCTGATGGGTAGGAAATCTGCCTGCTGGCTTCATTAATCACTCTTTCTCCTGGGAATCCACATCTGTCTGTGGATGTGCATCCCACTGTCAAAGCCACATGTGGAAACTACTAATATTGACCGGGCTGTCTAGCTGTGCTCTACCGACCTCAGAATGACTCAAATCTCTAAACCTGAACTTAGAGGCTCTGGACTCCTCTTCCAAAAGTTCTAATTTCTTGGACCTGAGTCTGAAACAAGACACAGGCACCTGGTCCAAACTAAGGTCGTCTGTGACTCTCAACATTCCTAACTTTGAGACATGTTGCTCTAAAGCCATGATTCTCAACCTGTGAGTCCTGACCCTTTGGGAGTCAAATGACCTTTTTACAGGGATCACATATCAGATATGCTGCTGCATATCAGACATTTATATTATGATTCATAACAGTAAAAAAATTACAGTTATAAAGTAACAATGAAACAATTTTATGATTGGGGATCACCACAATATGAAGGACTGTATTAAAGGGTCGCAGCATTTTGGGAAGGCTGAGAATCACTGCTCTAAAGGGTATTATAGGAACCAGAGGCTAAAAATGGAACCTCAGGCTTTGTGTGCTTATGAGTGTGTGCACACCCTTGTACGTATGTAAGCCACTTAGCAAACGCCTCCTATATTCCTAAACAGTACATTAGATAATTTTCATGAAAGTATGTGTCTACCTCACAAGCGTCTTATTATTGCATTTTTCCTTTGAAGAGGAAACTGAGGCTGAAAGAAATGGAGCAGCACTTCAGATGCTCTGCAGCCTTGAGTGCCAGGGCCCAGCTGTGAGCGGAGGTGGTTCCATCTACAATTCCTTCCTCTTCACCATCTACCACCCCTTCCACCACGGTTCTTATCCCAAGGTCATGGGTGGCCTCTGTGAGTCTCTGAGCCAGCAATCTGTTCCTGTGTCTCTTGGTAGAGGCCCAAAGCTTTCCCCAGCCTCACAAAGCAGTCACCAAGTGACTTTTTAAAACTCACTTCAGTGACAAGCATTTTGTAAAACATCCCTTGGTGAGGGTGCAAAGCAGAGCAAGCTCTATAGAGGACACATCAGCACTGCCAAGGCTAGGAGGCCTGTGCCCTTTGACCCAGTTCTACTTCTAGGAATTTATTTTATAAACAACTC
>CABHPH010157343.1:24722-43583 GCA_902168325.1 Peromyscus nudipes | reverse complement strand
CTATCAGATATTTACATTATGATTTGTAATAGCAGCAAAATTACAGTTATGAAGTAGCAATGAAAATAATTTTATGGTTGGGGGGTCACTACAACATGAGGAACTGTATTAAAGGGTCCCAGCATCAGGAAGGTTGAGAACCACTACTCTAAGATGTATTGGTACATGGGAAGATAACTAAAAAAAGTCTACCACATGGGTGGGAAAAGTGTGTGTAGATGTATATTTATATACATACGAAGATGCTTATATCCATTCATATATACCCACACTCAGTGCACTCAAAAGCTGGCACAAAAGTCAGTAATATTAAAGCATTATCCCTGGGAAAGGAATCTAAGTTGTGGAATAAGGATGCATCCCTGGGGCTAGTGAGATGGCTCATGGGGTGACGGTGCCTGCTGGCAAGCATGACCACTTAAATTCAATTTGCAGGGCCCACATGGTGGAAGGAGGGAACTGACTCCAACAAGTTGTCCTCTGACCTCTTCCTGCCCACCATGACAAGCACATGCCCACATGCCCACGTGCATACATACAAAAAAAAAAAAAATGAAGACGGGCAGTGGTGGCGCATGCCTTTAATCCCAGCACTCAGGAGGCGGAGGCAGGTGGATCTCTGTGAGTTCGAGGCCAGCCTGGTCTACAGAGCGAGATCCAGGACAGGCTCTAAAACTACACAGAGAAACCCTGCCTTGATAAAAAAAAGAAATGAAAAAATTTAAAGACTAACCACTGTATTCACTGTGTCTTACTTATGCATTTAAGGTCTTGGGCGCCCGGACTAAGTCATGTGTTTACATTCAATAATAACAGTAATAATAAAACAAAAGCATTGCTCTGAGCAGAGATTTAATTAACTTGTCTTCCAGCACTGCCTCTGCCAACTGTCAGGAATGCTGGGAAGATTCTGACTAAAGGTTATTGGTGTGTGTTTTTTTTAACTTTTATTTTGGAACAATTTCAGGAATACAGGAAGTTATAAAAATAGTAGAGTTTCAAGTACTCCTTCATCAGCTTCTCTCAATGGTGGCACTTATAACACGGTTATGTATTTCAGAACCAGGAAATTGACATCAGGATGTAACTGTTAACTAGATGCTCTTATCCCCATGGTTATTTTTTAAATGTAATCTTTCCATTTATGCACTGAAAATGTTCACTGATGGGCTGCAGAGATGGTTAAGAGCATGCACCGCTATTACAAAGGACTCTAACTTCAATTCCCAGCGTGCAAGCTGAGTGGCTCAAAGTCTGTAACTCCAGCTCCAGGGGATCCAACAGCCCCTCTGACCTCCGTGGGCACCTGCACTCACGTGCACAGATACATACATATACATATAATTAAAATCACAATAAAGCCAGACCATGGTGGTACACGCCTTTAATCCCAGCAATTGGGAGGCAGAGGCAGGTGGATCTCTTTGAGTTTGAGGCCAGCCTGGTCTACAAAACTATTTCCAGGATAGCCATGTCTACACAGAAAAACCCTGCCCCAGGGAAAAAAATAAAATAAAAACAGTGTTGACTGAGTACCTTTGATGAGCTGACCTAGTACTGGCTGATGGAATGTGGTAGGAACACCTGTGACCCATCTGTGCCCTCTTGATGACCCCTAAACTCATGTGACAGCAGCGTCACTGAGGCCTAGGATCCAGCAATGCACAAGGAGTGCTGACCACAGCTCTAAAAAAGGAACTGTGTCCCTCGCTGTCCTGGTCACGGAGCTTCACAGCTTGCCCGAAAGCTGACTTTTAATCCTTAAAAGAACATAAGCAATTACTCTGGCTATATTTATCCATGTTCCTGGAGCCACACAGGGATTTGGCCTCTCTCTACCAAAATCTCCAGCTCATCACTCATCCCATCAGCGACCATCATGTGTCCTCAGCACAAAAGCAATGGGCCAACACAGGCATACTGGCCCACAGCTCAGGGAGGCTCTTGACTGACCATCTGACCTTTGGCCGGGAAGAAGTTTTAAGGACCAGGAAAACAAAAGCTCATCCTGGGACAGAGGGACGCCAAGGGAGGAGACTTGGCTTTTTGCCAAGAATGCAGCCCACCCTGGGGTTGATTGCTGGACAGTTTCTCTGGGAGCTTGACTTCCCTGCCCTGTTAACTTAGTGACTCCAAGAAGGCTCAGCACTTAGCAGACCCTGAATGAACGAACAATGAGAAGCCAGCTGAGCAGGCCGGCAACTAAGAGGTGTCATTCACTGAATTCGGGATCAGGCACTGTGCCGGTCTCTTTGCATACGTGCTCTAATGCTGCCATCATCGCCAAATACACACGGTAGCTTCCCACCTGCACATCCTAAATGAAAATTTCAGTGTGGAGAGCTGAGGAACCTTGCCACCATCTTGCAGTTTGCAAACTCCAGTCTCTCTAATTCTAGGGTCCCCAAGTGACTAACCCAAGACCACAGACTACAAACACAAGATCCCAATCTCTGTCCCTCCTCCAGGATAATAGTATCCCTTTCCCAAAGAAATGCTAGCAGGGACTCCTTAAAAAAGGAAAGTATACTTAAGCTGGGAGTGGAGGAACACACCCTAATCCCAGCGCTTGGGGGGCTAAGGAAGGAGGAGTGTGAGTTCCAGGCAGCCTGAGCAATATAGAAAGATACTGCCTCAAACAATAAGTAAACGGAGAGAGAAAATAAGGTGAGAGAGGAAAAGATGATAATGTAGCTCAGCCATGAGGAGAATGGGAGGGAAGGGCCATGGATGGCATTTCTGCAAGTTTGCAAGAGAAACTGGAGGAGTGGTGCCTCCCAACTCAGGGCACGAAAGCTGAGCTCCGCACAACAGACAGAGAAGGGTGTCTAGAGCCAAGGAGTAGCTCATACCTGCTCTGAGACTCCTGAGAGGTTCCGGTGTGACAAGGACAGGAATGAGATGGCCAGAAAAGACGCAGGTGACAGAAAGCTCTGGACAGAGAGGCAGAAAAGGATGGAACCTTTGTACAAGATAAGTGATCTTAGGCTAAAGTCAAGAGAGCTATGAACTAGCTATTGAGCATATTTCTTTTTCATATTCCCAGACATTTTAGCAGGAAGCAAATTAGCAAGCACAGCGTAACCAGTGAGAGCCAAGTTTTTCACTGTCAGCTATGGAGAAAGAACAGAGTAAATCATGTACTGTACTGAAGTGAAGGAGAGACAGAGACAGAGCGATAGGATAGCTGGTGTGGAAAGATGTAAATAGACATGCAGATGTAAATATATGCAGGTGCCCTTGACATATGATGGAGTCACATCCCAACACACTCATTGTAAGTAAGAAATAATGTTACTTGGAAATGTATTTAATATACATAGCCTACCCAACATCATCACTCGGCCTAGACTATATACACTCATTAACAAGTGGCCTATTTTATAAGAAATGTGGGATAACTTATTGACCACCTATATCTAAAAAAAAAAAAAAAAAGCCACTAGCAACAGTTCAGTATGGAATCCCAGTTATTTCCAGTGGGTTTGTATGGCTGAGTGTGATCTACCACTCATGCCACCACCCAGCACATGAGAGAGTATGATATTGCATATTTTTAGCCTGGGGATTTTTTAATTCAAATTTCTACTGAACAACTTGTAAAATTGAAAAATCATTGAGCTAAACCATCATAATCCAGGCACTATCTATATGTGTCCTTATATACATTCATACATATATACCTATGTCTGTGCATAAATCTTCTCCCATTTTCTAGCTCTGGCCACTGAGAAGACCTGCAATAAGGATGCTCCAGGAGCAATGAGTATATTTTACACTCAACTTTTTTGTTCATAAATACTATTCTCCAATAAAAAGGAGCCAGTGTCTTTTCTTTCTTTCTCTTGTGTGTATATGTTGTATACATGAGGTGAGGGCCATGTGTGTGCGTGTGCATGTGGAAGGTACAGGTTGATGACCAGTGTCTTCCTTAGTCACTGTCCACCTCACATTTTGAGAGTCTCTCACTGAACATAGACTTTACTGATTTGGTTATACTGGCTGCCAGCAAGCCCCAGGGGTTCCCCCTGTCTCTGCCTCCCGCACACTGGGATTACTAACATCCTGGGTGTTGTTGGTGTTGTTTTGCATGGGTGCTATGAGAGGGAAAGTGTGAGGTGAAACTAGAGCTTCTTATGTCACAAACAGTATCAAGATGTCAAAAGTATGGAGAGCTTCTTGAAGAGGCTCCAGCTGGCCACATCTGAGACAGCATGAGTGTGCTGGATAGTTTTACGTCAACTTGACACAAGCTGGAGTCATTTGGGAAGAGGGAGGAGCCACTGAGAAAATGTTCTCACCAGACTGACCTGTGGACAAGCCTATGGTGCATTTTCTTGAGTTATGATATGGAAGGGCCCAGATCACTTTGGGAACCACCAGGCAGGTAGCCCTAGGTGCTACAAGAAAGCAGGCTGAGCAAACCATGAGGCTCAAGCCAGTAAGCAGAATTCCTCCATAGATAGCCTCTGCTTAAGCTTCTGCCTCCAGTTCCTGCTCTGACTTCCTTCAGTGACAGACTGTGATGTGGAATATAAGCTGAAATAAACCCTTTCCTCCCCCAAGTTGCTTTTAGTCATGGTGTTTTATCACAGTAATAGAAGGCTAACTAAGACAATAGACAGCCAAATAACTAAAGCTAGGAAAGAGGTATAGGCCATTGAATAAAATAAAAACTATGAGTTCATGCTGATAAAGACAAACCAATGAGAAAGGGAAGTTCTATTTTGCAGTAGAACAAAATCTTTGATAAAAGTAAAAGAATGCCAAAACTAGACAATCATGATTTGGCAGTCATGTTATTTATTGATGGGGAGGGGACACTAATAAATGTTAAAACTCCTGGTTGAAAGTTTAAGAATCACAAGTGTTTGCATAGTCTCAAAGTATTTCCTCCATGATATGCTAATAAGATTTACATGGAGAAACTTGGCAGAGCCAAGTGAACAAGACTGTGGTGATATTTTATTTGTGCTTTAATAAAGTTTGCCTGGAGATCAGAGGAAATAACAAGCCATTTTAAGTAAACAAAGAAGTCAGGCAGTGGTAGCACATGCCCTTAATCCTATCACTTAGTAGGCAGGATCTCTGTGTGTTCAAGGACACACTAGGGAACAGAGCCAAGCGTGGTGGCACACGCCTTTAATCCCAGTACCAACCACAGAGACCTGGAAGTCTGTACAGACAGACAGAAATTGACAGAACTGCATAGGAAGAGGAAGTGAGGTAGCTGGGCTAAAATAGCCAATGAGAGGGCAGAACCCCAAGGCAATAAAGGTGTGGGTAGACAGGAAGTAACTTGCATTTGGAAGCTGCAGAGTTGGTGAGGTAAGGTTGGCTGGTGGCTTTGCCTATTTCCCTGATCTAAGGCTTTCACCCCTATATTTGGCTCTGTGCTTTTTATTTAATAAGACCATTTAGAAATTTGGCTACACAAAATTAACAGTAGTGGGAGAGACTGACATAGGCACTCCACAGCATCGCTTCCACCATGTTTCTGCCGAAGACGGAGCCTGAATCTCATCACCAGGGCAAATTCAATTCCAAGAAAACGCTTCAGAATGGCAGCACCATTATATTACTCCACAGAAAAGGGGGTCCAAGAGTCCTAGCAATTAAATGCAGCAAGTGATCTGGGGTTTTCTTGGGACATTTAGCAAAATCTGAATAAAGTCTGTAGACAGTTCCAGGGAAAAAGAGAAATGCTAAATAAATAGACAATGAATGGATAGATCATACATACATACATAGATAATATGTAAATGCACAGGATCAATCACTGGGCAAGTATGACAAAAGATCAGTATCTGAGTATCCAGTAAAGAGCATACAATAGGGGCTGGAGAGATGGCTCAGAGGTTAAGAGCACTGGCTGCTCTTCCAGAGGTCCTGAGTTCAATTCCCAGCACCCACATGGTGGCTCACAATCACCTGTAATGAGATCTGGTGCCCTCTTCTGGCCTGCAGTCATACATGCTGTATACATAATAAATAAATGAATGAATGAATGAATGAATGAATGAATAAATAAATAAATCTTTTAAAAAAAAGAGCATACAATAATTACTGCTACTGTGTTGGGGAATATTATTTTAAGGTGTGTTACTTTTGTTTACTTTGTATTTGTTTAACTCTGTGGAGCTGTGTTACTGTGTCTGTCTATAACACCTGATGGTCTAATAAAGAACTGAACAGCCATAGAAGGCAGGAGAAAGGATAGGTGGGGCTGGCAGGCAGAGAAAATAAATAGAAAGAGAGATCTGGGAGGAAGGAAGAAGAAAGAAGGAGCCAGAAAAGGAGGAGGACTCCAGGGGCCAGCCACCCAGCTACACAGCAAGCCATGGAGTAAGATTTATAGAAGTAAGAGAACAGGAAAAGCCCAGAGGCAAAATATAGACAGAGCTAATTTAAAGTTAAGGAAAGCTGGCAAGAAACAAGTAAAGCTAAGTCTGGGCATTTATAAGTAAGAATAAGCTTCTGGCCGGGTGGTGGTGGTACATGCCTTTAATCCCAGCACTTGGGAGGCAGAGACAGGCGGATCTTTGTGAGTTCGAGACCAGCCTGGTCTACAGAGCAAGATCCAGGAAAGGCGCAAAGCTACACAGAGAAACCCTGTCTCGAAAAACAAAACAAACAAACAAACAAAAAAAAAAGGAATAAGCTTCTGTGAGTGATTTATTTGGGAGGTGGGCCCCCCACAAAAACACCCAACAACATTACTGTTCTAGAAGTGATTTACTGGGGACAGAGCAAATAGGAGGGGCTGGATATCAGAAATGCAAGGGGACTCGGGGCAGCCAGAACAACTTGGAATCCAGAATTAAAACCACATCCTTGCTAAGAAAGAAGAGAGACCCATGGGGCTGGGGAGATGACTCTGCCAGTAAAGTGCTTGTTTCACAAGCGTGAGGACCTGAGTTCAGATCCCAGCACCCATGTGAAAAAGCCAGACGTGGTTGTCACCCCAGCACTAGGGAGGCAGAAACAGGAGGATTTCTGGGGCTTGGGGCTTGCTGGCCATCCTGTGTAGGCAAATCAGTGAGTTCTGGGTTCAGTGAGAGACGTTGTATCAACAAATGAGGGTGAGAGGGACTAAGACACCGGACATCAACAGTTAGCCTCCGCTTACACGTGCATACACGTGCACAAGGAAGGAAAGGAAGGAGGGGGGGAAAGAGGGTGGGAGGGGGAAGGAAAATGAAAAAAGAAGCCCAAGTATCTGCTTTGGGTATCTGGGTAAATTAATTCACAAATGCTTGCCTGCTGGGTTCTGCTAGGTCCCGATTCCACACCAGGCCAGGCAGGGAATAACCTTCGACAGCCCCTACTCCTTACAGCCATCTTCCTGGCCTGCCCATGGGAAGATGGGGCCTGGCTAGGAAGGCCAGAAAAGCTGCAGAAGTCCAGAAGAGAGAGACAGCTCTGGGGCCTGGGGCCGTGAGGGAAGGCCTGTGGAGGTGCTACAGGTAGGCCAGCTGAGTGAGAAGACTGTGCAGGGCATAATGGCCAAAATAGATATCACCATGGAGGCTTCTTGGAGTTACAAGCAACAGAAACCAGCTCTGGCTAGCTCAAGTGGAAAAAAAGCTTGTGCCAAGGATAACTTGCTCTCTACAGGCCTGAGGACAGGAGCGGAAGTGCACACAGCCCCAGGGGAGCAGAGTGCTCTCAGAACCCTGGCCAGGGCTGTCTCCCATAGCCCGTGCTGTCCTCCCCCACCCCTCCTCTCTCTCTGCCTTCTTTAGCTGCACACCCATCTGGCTGTGGCCCATAAACCTCCCAGCTCCAGGCTTGTCTGTGCCTTCTCTCAAACTGGCAGGAGAAATCTGACCTGCCAGTGTGTGCTTAATCGGGTCCCATACACCATGAGCGGCCTCGGGGGCAGCTAACCCTAATGGGTCACATGATCATATCTGGGGCCATGATATAAGCACCATGGGCTGCTTTCTTGGGCTGCGAAGCAATAAATGATGTCACTGAAAAGGAGTGAGGGAAGGTCCTCACATTTACCAAACTCTCACCACATGCCCAGTGTTTACTGGAAGCCACCTTACCCGATGGCACAGTGAGGTGGATTTTATTATTCCTAGTTTACAAATGGATAAATGAAGCTTAAAGGGGGCTAAGCACTCATCCGGGATCTCGGAGGTAGAAGGCAGCTGCTTAGGATATAAATAGAAGCTTGCCCAACTACAAAGTCCACATTCTTCCTTCAGAACACTCTGCTTGGGGGCTTGCTATGTCAGAGCCCGTGAGGACCAAAGGACTTAGAGTAAGAAAACCACAGAGGTCTTACAGCCTCAATACGCTTGCTCTGCTAAGACAGCCCCCTCTTAGCACCGTTTAGGGCCTCATACCTCTGGAAATCTGAAAAAAAGCTATGGACTCTGTTGCCAGATAACCCACACATCACAGTAAGCTTGACTGGAGTATACAGACCCCCCACCCCACCCTGTGCGCCCCCATTGCCCTCCGCAAGCATTTCCAGTTATCAGTGGCTCACCTCCCTGCTCAAATTCTGCAGGAGAACGAGCTTGCTGCTTCCCCTAGCTTCTAAACAGGTCCCACGACACAACAGATTGCTTATCTCACCAAAGGAACAATCCAACCTTTCTCAGATTCTCCCTCCTGGCTTCACATGGATTTTTCTGTTGGATGGAAAAGTGAAAGAGATGTGAAGCAGAAGATTTTTGAGGTTTTCGAGCTGACATTCCACCGAGATGAATGTGGACAAGAGCCTAACTTCACTAATCCTGAAAGGGCCGCGCTGGCCTTCCTGGGTCACTGCCTGCACCACGCAGCCCTCCTCCCCAGCCGGCGGGTATGGAGCCGCCTTTTGAAAAGTCTTTGAAGTTACAAAGAGCACACATTACTTTTTAAGCGCAAACCCTGGAGATGTTTTCTAAGCACCTTTCTTCAAGTGAATGCTAACTGAATTGAATAAAATAGTTGTTTTTCATAATGATAAATAGAGAAAGAAGAGGAGTTGGGGGAAACTACTTATTCTTCCCTATCTCCCTGATGAGAAACTGCTGAACTGCCTCAGGCTCAGTCCTCAGACCTAGATTCTCTTCTGTATATACTCATCATTAAGAGTACCTTATCCAAGCTCAAGATTTTAAATGCCACCCACACACTGAGGATCATTTTTCCCTATCATGAAAATCTATGTGTGCCTGTTTATGTGTGCAAGTGCATGTGGATTCACATATGTGTGAGTGAGTGCCAGAGGTCAACTCCAAGTCTGCTTCCTCAGGAGATGTCCATCTTTGTTTTTAAGAAATGGTCTCTCAGCCAGGCAGTGGTGGCGCACGCCTTTAATCCCAGCACTCAGGAGGCAGAGCCAGGCGGGGCCAGCCTGGTCTATAGAGTGAGATCCAGGACAGGCACCAAAACTACACAGAGAAATCCTGTCTCGAAAAAGAAAGGAAGAAAGGAAGGAAGGAAGGAAGGAAGGAAGGAAGGAAGGAAGGAAGGAAGGGTGGGTCTCCCACTGATTTGGCTTGCAGATTTGGCTAGGCTGGCTGGCCAGTGAGCTCCAGAGAGCTGCCTGTCTCCTCCTCAGTAATAGGATTATTGGTGCTTGTCACCATGCCCAGTTTTTCCCATGAGTTCTGGGTCTAGAGCTCAGGTCCTCACACTCGCACAGAAAGCACTTGACCAACTGAGCCATCCCCCAGCCTCTACACTCTGAACACTCAAAATGTTTACGTGCAGCCTGAACCTGTCCCTCAGGCCCCAAAGTCACACATTCAACTGTCACTCAACACCTCTTCTTGGATGTCTCACAGACCCCCTCCAAATTAACACGGCCAACCTGAGTCCCTGCTCCATTTCAGTAAGTGGCCAATCCATCCTCCAAGCTTCTCAAGTAGTCATGTAAACAGTGTCCATAATACCTGTCTTGCTCACCACATGCCCCTCAGGAAACCCACTGAAAAACTCTGCTGGCTTATCTACAAGTGTCCAGAATGTGACCATTTCTTGCCACCTCCCTCAGCCCAACCTGCTCTAAACCACCATCCTTCCCTGTAGTGTGAGCAGCTCAGTCACCTTCTAACTGCCCCCTTGTCCCTCGGTGCAATTGTATAAGGTCCTGTCACTCTTCTTCTTGTAACGCCCCAGTGGCTCCCCATGTAGTCAGATACAAAGCTAATGTGGGACCATGCATAGTGGTGCATGCCTGTAACCCCAGCACTCAGGAGACCAAGGCAGGAGGAGTGTGAGTTATAGACCCTTCTGGACCACATAGTGAAACTTCACCCCAGAAAAAGTCATGGCTTTTGCAGCCATTACAGAGATCCACAACTGGCCCAAATGCAGAGAATAAAGAAGCATGGGGTGCCCAGTCTTGATTGGTACATCTACAGTGCCACCCCTAAACCTAAGGCTCAGAGAACATCTCTTTTAAAGTGGGCTGGAAAAGTTGTAAGAGCCAGAGAACCAGGATGGATGCCTCCTGTGAGATTGTGTCTCCCACAGTAACAGGGAGGCTGCACCCATGAAATCTCAATGTAGTTGCCTAAACAGGACCTGCGTAATGAGGGGGAGAGGTTCATTCTGTAAGGTCTGTTGCTAGGAAACCTGACTAACACACTGACTTCATCACTCCTCCATCTTCAGGTCCAGCCCGTGCTCTGCCGTGCAGTGTCCTTCCCCAGCCATCATCTGCTGACCCCTCCATGTTCTTGAGTTTCTCCTATAAGCGTCGGATCTGAAGCTGCCTCTTCCGCCTGTAGCTCTCCATCCACTCTTCCGTGGCTTTCTTACACCCATCACTACTAAAATGTTGTATATTTAGTGCCTTTTGTCATCTGTCAGATCCCTGGTGCCTCCAGCAGTGCCTGGAGGATGTTTATATTTCGTGCTTGACTAACTGGGAGGACAGATTGGCCACTCACTGAGATAGAGAAGACTGAGGGGGGTGCACACTCAGGAAACACTTAACTTCCAGGATGAGTGGATGAAGGGACTGCGAAGCTACTAAGTGCTATCATATTCTGACTCACATTTACACAAGCGTCATCTCACATTCAAAGACCTCTTAGGTGGTAAAAGCCAAGCTGTGAACCCAGATCCAACGAAGGAAACTGGAAATGTTGAAAGGGAAATGGGGAGGAGCGCAGAGGAGAAAGAGCAAGCAAACACCCAGGAGCAAAGACTCACTGCACACCAAACCAAACTCACCTCAGAGTGCACTCCTAAAAGTGTTGGGTGCCTGTCTTCCAGTTAGGAGGCTCAGGTCTAGAGAAATGAAACACCTTATGCATGGTCACACAGCTGCTCTGGGACAGGACTAAGCCTAAACATCCCAAGGTCTGTGCTCTCTCCTTCAACAAAAAGGGAAGACCTGGTTTCCATGGCTACAGTAGAGTTCAAGACCCACCTCAATCCCCAGGAAATAGATTGTTAAAAAGATGTCTGACAGAGTCAATGCCATCTAAATCCAAGTTAATAAAGGAGGTTATAAGGAAATCAGGCGAGGCAGGCGAGAGTAGGAAAAGGCGGCCATGTCCTCTGTTCTTGGCAGCAGCTGGCAGGTCCATTTACTCTATGGAGCCAGCTGTCTGCTAGTTATGTTCACATTAGTGTAACCAGAACACCTGAGATGATTTGAGAGCGGGAAGGCTTGTTCCAGAGGGAGCCATCCACCACTCACAGAAGGCATAGCAGAGTTCTTGCTGCAGGAACACGTGGCAGACCAGGAATCAGAGAGTATTGGGACAAGACCTTCAAAGACCAGCCCCTTTGACTACACATGCTAGCCAGTTCCCATCTTCTAAAGGCACACAGCCCCCCAAATAGCACCAGCATTTGGGGAGTAAGTATTCAAAACAGGAGTGTAAGGGGCACAGTTCAAATTTAAACTCTAACAACATGGTATTTACAAGTATTGGCCCTTCTGGAATCACATGAAGGCAGTACCAACCAGGGTCGTTGCTCTGTGTGCAATGGTCTGCAGCCTCAGCACGTCTTTTATTTCAACAATGTCCAAAAAAAATCACACAATAATCTGAGAATGTCCTCCAAACATAGAGAAATATCTTTGTCTCAGAACTCACAAACACACCAGGCAAACTGTTTGTTTTCGTAACCTTGAACTTTCACATTCAAAATAAACCATGTACTAGACAAAAGAATTCACTTTGGACCAGAGCCTGCCTTTGTGATCTTCCTTCCTTTCTCTGGATGAAAGGCAAGCATCTTAGCGCCTCTGAGCCTGCGCTGGATTCTCCCAGTGACTAAGGGGAGCTAGGACTTCGCTCATGTCTCCTAGCTTGAACTAATGCCTAGTGTTTTTCTGGATGTTGAAAGCATCTTGGCATTGAAAGACTACAACATAAGACCCTGAGACGGACACTTGGATCATGGGTCCACAGGAACATCAAGTCCTAGTCTGTCCTGGTCTGCTTCCTGTTGCTGAGACGACAGTCCAAGAACACCTCGGAGAAGCAAAGGGTTTATCTGGTTTACACTTCACATCGCAGTCCACCTTTGAAGGAAGTCTGAGCAGGAACCTAGAGGCAGGGACTCAAGCAGAGACCATGTGGGGATGCTACGAACCAGCTTGCTTTTGGACTCACATTCATCTACTTTTCTTATACCTCCCAGGATCACCTGCCCAAGCATGGCACCTCCCACAGTGGGCTGGGCCCTTCCACATCAATCATTAATCAAGACAATGCCCCCACAACTTGCCTACAGGCCAGTCTGATGGAGGCGTTTCCTCAGCCGGGGCTCTCTCCTCCAAGGTGACTCGAGTTCGTGCCAAGTTGACAAAAACTAAGCAGCACAGTCCCTTACAGGTGTGTGGTCCTTGGCAGTACCATGGCTCTGCATGCGAGCTGCCATCCTGCAGCCCAGAGGTCACCTACCTGTGCTTGGAATTTAGACGTGGGGTAGAAGGGGTGTTGGTGCTAAAGGGCTAAAAATGATTTAAACCAGAGAGGCTATGAGAGGGACTATGCTACTGTGCAAGCCACTGTGCAAACAACGAGAAATGGAGAAATGGAGTTCACTGAGCATAGAACTGGACTTAGCATCAGCTACTGATGGAGTTCCAAAGGCGCCAGAGAACACAGACCAGAGAGGGTTGGAGTTCAATTGGTGGAGTGCTTGTCTAGCATGCAAGAAGCCCTGCATTCAGTCCCCAACACAGAAGAAAACAAGTGTAGTGGCACATGCCTGTACTGCCAGCACTCACAGGTAGAGGCCAGCCTGGTCCAGAGACACTGTGTCACCCATGTTACTATAGAGAAGTCAGAAGAGTAGGGAGTCCAAGACCTTAGGACGAGACTGGTATTATTTCTCCAGGAGCCTAAAGACGCACCACTATTCTTAGAGAATTGGTAGGATCCAAATCCACAGCTTAGTAATAATATCCATAGCTCAGTATCCCTTCATTTGTTCATCCATTCAAGAGATGTCATTCCAGGCCTCCTCCATTCATGGCATCCGGCAAAGGGGCCCAGCTGCCAGCAATGGGGAGGACTCTCTCCTCTACATTCCCCCATTCACATTTTCATCCATTTCCTTCTTAAAGCCTTCCTCTGCGGCTGCAAAGCTGGGAGCCTCTCAAAGGAGTTGGAAGACCCCATATCCATCTTTACCCCTGAAAATCCAAACACCTGCTGTAAAAAAACAAATCCAACAAACAACAACAAAAGGTTAGGCGTGATGGTGTACACCTTTAACCCCAGCACTCAGGAGGCAGAGGCAGGTGAATCTCTGAGTTCAAAGCCAGCCTGGTCACCACGGTAAGTTCCAGGCTAGCCTAGAGCTACCTAGTGAGACCCTGACTCAAAAGAAAACAAAACAAACCACTGGCAGCTGCCCAGCTCCAGCTTCGGTGGTCAAGGATGCTCTGGGTACACTTTGATGAACTCCCTCATAATCAGGTCTCAGTTATAAACTGAATCCTGATTACACTGAAGTTCAGCTTGGGCATCAAATGAATTAATTGGGCTTTCTTACAGAGTATAGTAAGGGGCTACTGGCAGGAAGATGGGGAACCCCAGAGCAGCTGCATTGGCAAGTCTTAATTGCACATGGATGATGGCATCTCCAAAGCTGCATAGATGAAGACCTCTCCTTAAGTAACTTCCCCCAGCCTATGGATGCTCTAGCCCCTCCTGAAGATGCCACATGCAATTAGGGCAGAATTGTATGCAGATGGCTGGAAAAGAGGAGGAAGAAGTAGTTCTCCAGAAGCAGAGCCCTGAGTGGGTGGTATAACATTAACTTGCCCTTGTTTGAAGAAGAGTGCCTCATTTCTGCAGGAAGCAAAGCTATTAATCAAAGACCACTCCCAAGTCTTTAAAACACTGAGGCACACGAGTGCCCAGGTACTTTATCAGTCCAGACTGTTCAAGACCTTAGGCAGTTCAGCCCTTGGCACTTGATAAATTAGCTCTAACTATCGCATATGAACAGATCAGGAAAACAAGCTAACAGGGGTGGGAGGGTGTTCCCTCCTCAAAGAGCTGTCAACGGACTGGGGAAAAATATCTAGGAGATCAAAATTTCCCATTCCATTTGGTTTGCATTGAACAAATCCCTTGCATAGGCCATACTGAAGCTCTACCCTTCCCCATCTATCGAAGCAGGGTTAAAAATCCCATGTCTTCGTCCCCCTGTAATGCATGCTCTAAGTGTCATTCTGGGATTCTACTTCAGACTGGAGACTGGGAAGGGACACAGAAATCTGTCAACCCTAACAAGGTTTCTGAGAAGCATGCCACTGAAATCTAAGGATGGTCCCAACTCATGAAAGACAAAAATAATGACTAAGGATCTCATGTAAAATGAAAGTTTTAGAATTTCCTAAATGCCTGTAATTTCTCTCAAAAAATACTCCATGTAACTACTTGTAGAAGACTACTACACTGTTCTAAATAGGGAAACAAGGATGAGGACACTTCCTTTTGATCATAAGAATAACAATCTGGACTGGAGGATGCTCAGAGGTGGGAGGACTGCGTAGAGACAGAGGTGTTCAGGTTTGGTAGGTGTCCTCACTAACTGGAAGCTCTAAGAATACACTGGGGCTGGAGAGCAAGTGGCAACCAGCGTCTGACTGGGCTGTTGCAACAGCCTCCACTCTGGCCTCCCTGCCTCCAGCTCTACCACATTAACCCAGTTATTGCACAGAAAACTAGATAATGGGGCCTGGCGTGGTGGTGCATGCCTTTAATCCCAGCACCCAGGAGGCAGAAACAGGTGGATCTGTGTGAGTTCGAGGCCAGCCTGGTCTACAGAGTGAGTTCCAGGACAGCCTGGACTGTTACACAGAGAAATCCTGTCTTGGAAAAAGAAGAAGAAGAAGAAGAAGAAGAAGAAGAAGAAGAAGAAGAAGAAGAAGAAGAAGAAGAAGAAGAAGAAGAAGAAGAAGAAGAAACCTATATAATCAACGTGTGTGTGTGTGTGTGTGTGTGTGTGTGTGTGTGTGTACATGTGCATACACATGTAGAGGCCAGAGGAGGAGGACACCAGATATCTTGCTCTATCATGTTCCACCTTATGCCTGTGAGACAGAGTCTTTCACTGAACCTGAAGCTTGACTTCTTTTTGCCTGCACTGGCTGGTCTGAGAGTCTCAGTGTCTTCCTGCCTCCTACCCTCATGGCCCCAGTGCTGGGGTATAAGCACATGTGGCCGTGCCTGATGGGGCGTCTGAACTCAGGTCCTCACGCTTGCACAGCAAGCACTCTTACCAACTGAGCCATCTCCCTCGCCCCGACTAACCTTAAAGACTCAGGGCTTTAATTATTCTAATTCTGCATATGTGTGTATGCCTGCTTATGGGTAGGTGCATGTGAGTACAGGTGCCAAAGAGACATCACATCAGGCATCAGCTCCCTCTAGAGCGAGAGTTACACACAGGTAGTTGTGAGCGAGCCAGGTATGGGTGCTGGGAGCCAGAGCTGGGTCCTCTGCAAGAGGAGTGCATACTCTTCACCACTGCACCATCTCTCCAGGCCCCTTAAGACACAGTTTTGATCAGACTGTCCACATTGCATAAATTCCTTTTTAAATGCCATTCACATTGTTTACAGAATAAAATTTAAGTCCCTCAAGCTAAGATCCTACACAATCCAGCCATCTTTCTGATTTTATCTCCCACTTTGTCCCTCCAGGAAGGCTGCCACCAACCCATGCTCAAGCAGCTCCTCAGTACTGGCTCACCTGAGTGCCTAGAGGTTCCGGCTTCCGGTCTCTGCTCTGCCTGCTCTTCACACTCCTCCCTCTCTGAACTCAGTGAAATCCCATCTGTTCTTCACAATTTCAGACTAATAAACACCTCTTCCCCAATGCCTCAGCTGAAAATAAGCACTTACTGCTCATTGCCTCTTGGGCATGTGTGTAGGTACGTGTGTATATGTGTTCCCGTACATATGTGTACAAGTGCACATGTATGTGTGTACAAGTGGATGCCAAAGGTCACCTTAAAGCATTATGCCTCAGGAGCTGTTCATCCTGTTTTTGAGCCTGGGTCTCACACGGAGCTGGGACTCACCCATTCAGCTCAGCTGGCTGGCCAGTGAGCCCCAGGGGGCTGCTTATCTCTGCCTCCCAGCACAGGGATTACAAGTGTGGGCCACCATGCTCGGGTGCTTGCATGCACTTGATGCTTGCACAACAGCTACTTTACTGCCTGAGCCATCTCCCCGATCTCCTGTGCTTCCTAATACTGGCTTTCCTCCACATAGCCATCACTGTCACTCTCTGCCTGTGCTTCCATATGCTTTCCCCACATCACTTTTCACCCTGGCGAATGTGAACTTTTAAGTCAGGATTGTGTATAATGATCTTACCTACGTATAATTGCCGCCATGACATGGATAGTGCGGTGGTTTGAATAGGAATGGCCCCCATAGACTCATGCATGGTGTGGCCTTGTTGGAGTAGGTGTGACCTTGTTGAAGGAAGTGTGTCACTGTGGGGATGGGCTTTGAGGTCTTATACGCCCAGGCTACACCCAGTATACAGTCTCACCTCTGTTGCCTAAGGATCTGGATGTAGAACTCTCAGTTACCTCTCCAGCACCATGTCTGCCTGCACACCGCCATGCTTCTTGCCATGATGACAATGGACTAAACCTCTGAACTGTAAGCCAGTCCCAATTAAATGTTTTCCCTTATAAGAGTTTTCTTTGTCATGGTGTCTCTTTACAATAGAAATACTAAGACAGATAGCCAATAAATACTTGCTGAATCTGAGTTGGGCTAGAAGATAAATTAGTGAATCCAGGGTAGTTCCTAAAGGATAGAGCCTTGCCCCAGATCCTCCTCAAAGTCAACACAGACTCAAGAGTGAAGATGGGGGCTAGGTCACAGCATCCTAGGCTGGGCTACACCCAAGGGGTCACTAACAATCCCCACGGGCCATCAGCCATGGGTCTGAAGAGCCAGAGCATTGTTGCAATGTTCACAAACAGATCCTGGGCCTGATGGGAGGCAGACACGACAACTGTCCAAAGGACAGGCCGCCTGGATGCTGATGCCATCAGTGAACATTCCAAATATCTAAATGTCCCACTCTCATCCCTGCCTTTCAGAGTGGAACCTTCCCAAATATGGCTTCCCTTGGAAAAGCAACCATGACATTAGCCTCCAGATAATGGCATAAAGATAGATATATTGAGGGGCCAGGGCTGTAGCTCAGGTGGTAGAGTGTTCATCTAGCATGCATGGAATTCTGGTCCAATACCCAACACAGCATAAAGTGAGCTTAGTGGCCTACAGCCCTACAGGTCCAACATGGACACCTGGCTCATGTGTGGCCTGCAGCCCTAGAGGTCCAACATGGACACCTGGCTCATGTGTGGCCTGCAGCCCTAGAGGTCCAACAGGGACACCCAGCTCACGTGTGGCCTGCATGACCCTTGAATGCTACTCTGTCTTTATCACCATCCCTGCTGACACTGCTTGGTCAGGAGAAAGACAGAACAGACTCTGCATCTACACACAAGCTGCTCCTACTAGGGGTGACTGTCATGAAGCTCAATAGATAGGGCTTTCTGAAGGGCTTCCACAAAAAGTCCCTTCAGTGACCAAGGCTTTAGTAAAACTTCTGAGCATGCTAATCATTGCTACGAGTTAGCTGTTACCCCAAAACTCACATGTGCAAATCCTAGTCCCCAGTACCTCAGAATCTGACCTTATTTGGGAATAAGGTTGTTGTAGTTGTAGATGTAATTAGTTAAGATGAGATCATTAGAGTGGGCCCTGGTCCAGTATGACTATTAGTTTAAAGAAAAGGAAAATTGGGCACTGAGTCCCACATAGGGAGAGCAGCACCTCGGAGAGAGAAAGAAAGAGAAGCCATCTAAAAGAGCCTTCCGTCAGAAGGCTCCAGCCCTGAAGTGCTCTCATTTCAGCCTTTAGAACCCCAAGTTAACGGATTTCTACTGTTTAAACCAGTCAGCCCGTGGCACTTCATTACAGCAATCTTAACAAACTAGCGCTACACTGAAATGTTTTCTCACTGTAAACCAGGCTTCCATATGTTAGTTATCTTTATATTTGTCTTTAAATTAACTCAAAGAATTATTGAGTACTTCCATTTGTTCTGCTTGCCCAAAAGAGGACTCCAAAGTTCTTCTGAAAGGTTAAGAAATATGCAAAGAGCCATGCCTTTAGTCCCAGCACTCAGGAGGCAGAGGTAGGTGGATCCCTATGAGTTTGAGGCCAGCCTGGTCTACAGAGCGAGTTTCAGAGTTGCCCAGAGAAACCCTGTCTTGAAAAACCTAAAAAGGAAGGAAGAAAGAAAGAAAGAAAAAGAAAGAAAGAAGGAAGGAAGGAAGGAAGGAAGGAAGGAAGGAAGGAAGGAAGGAAGGAAGGAAGGAAGAAAGGAAGAAAGG
>CABHPH010157343.1:0-17666 GCA_902168325.1 Peromyscus nudipes | reverse complement strand
TCTTTCTTTCTTTCTTTCTTTCTTTCTTCCTTCCTTCCTTCCTTCCTCCCTTTCTTTCTTTTTTTCTTGTCTTTCTCTTTCTTTCTTCCTTCACTTTGTGTATTGATGTGGGTAGGTGTTCATGCAAGTGAGTATTCATGTTCGTATAGGTGGGTGTTTATGTAAGTGTGTTGAAGTGTGTGTGTTCATGTATGTGTTTATTCATGTGCATGTGGGTGTTCGTGTGGGTGGGTGTTGATGTGTATGTGTTTGTGTGTGTGTGTGTGTGTGTGTGTGTGTGTGTGTATCATGTGTGTGTGTGTGATGTGGGTGGGTGTCCATGTAAATGTGGGTTCACAGGAGTGCACATATATGTGGAAGCCAAAGTACAATCTCAGGTGCCATTACTCAGGAGAACTGTCAGTTTGTTTTTTTTTAAGGTTTACTTATTTGTATTTCGTATGTATGTTTTGCTTGCACATCTGTGAGTGTGCCAGGTGTTTGCAGTACCCAAGGAGGCCAGAAGAACTGGAGTTACAGGTAGCTGTGAGCTGCAATGTGGGTGCTTGGAATCAAACCCAGGTCCTCTGAGGCACTGAGCCGTTTCTCCAGTCTTGTCATGATTTTTAAGACAAGGTCTTTCACTGGGACCTGGGCTGGCCTGGTGGTCTAGGCCTGTCTGTGTCCCCAGAGCTGGGGTTGATTACAAGCATGCACCACCACACCCAGATATTTTAAACAAGGGTTCTGGGGACCAGACTCAGGTCCGCATGCTTTGAGCACTTTACCAGCAGAGCCGTGGCCCCAGGCCAGAAAACGACTTTCTAAGGCCCCGCCTTGCGTCTACCCACCACAATTAGAACCTACTCTTAGAGGCCCTCCTCCCCGCTCCCCCCCCTCCTGTGAACAGTTAGATAACTGAAAGAACATTTGCGGTCTTAGGTCTTCACAAACCCTTTCTCCTCCAAAGAGCCTACCCAAAGCAGATCACACACAGAAGGCAGGCCGCCCAAGTTCAGGCATTCCATCCTGGAGAGGCACCACGAGCTTTTGAGTCAAAGGGCCCTAGACTGGAAGCTGAGCTCCACCCTGTGTTGAGGGGAAGACACCCTCTCTGAGACATGCTCATCATCTGTCCTCAAAGTGGGAGGAGTAATGTTCACTTCTTAGCGTGGTTAGAGGCTGGCAGTGGGGGATGACAGCCAAGGTTTCCTGCCCCCCTAATCCAAAGACACCGACTTGAACCTCATCTTAGCCTCTACAAGAAATTAAGATCCACATAGAAGGTCATTGTTCTCCAAGTTTGAATTGTGCCACTTTCCTTAGAAGGCAGAGGCTGCTCTGGGTCCTGGTTTAAATGCTTCTCCCCCTATGTGAAGTTCCAAGAACTGTGCCTGTGGTCACACTGAGGATCAAAAGATAGAAAGGAAGGAGAGAACGCCTGCACCTCTCCAGGCCTCCCATCAAGAGTTCTGACAGGAGTGGCTGCTCATTGGGAATTCTGGATAGAAGAAACAGAAAAGCCCAGTGTGAATGAATTAAAAAGCCATGGCAACGTAATGATGGAATCTAAAGCACAGAGGTGGCACAGGCTGTTCTGGGGTTCCCAATATGGGGAGGAGGGGTGCCGTTGCCAACTCTATCTGCAAGTCTCTCATCTGCATATACCCATCGGCCTTTTCTAACCTGGCCTTTTCTTGGAGTAACAGAATATTCGTTGACAGCTTCCACGGCTGCTTTGCTTACTCACTCATTCTTAAAACAGTTGTAGTCACCAAGGCAGAATCAAGGGGCTGGGATTGTGTTGGTGGTAGCTGGGGACTGAGAATTGATTTGATCCTAGACTCAAATCACACCAAGATGTGTGCACATAATGCATGTGGTGTGTGGATGTGTGTTTATGCAAGGTGTATGAGTTGAGAAACCAAAATCTTGGACTAAGCAGTTTCCATGCAGGACCTTGCACTCTGGTCGCTGCTGCTGTGACCTCCATGGCCCCCAGGAACCTGTGCAAGATCCCTTTCCCCAGCAGTGCCCATGATAGGCTGGACATTTAAAACAAACACAAACAAAAACCCTTACCAACGAAAAGGACAGAAGGAAAACCAACTCAGAGAACAGAAGAAACGAAGGTATTTCTGACTGTGTATGTCCTGGGACCAACACTTTCAGCCTTCCCAGCTCCCCGCTTAGCAAACAGGCCCCAAATCCCACTTGTAGTAGTCACCATTCCACCATTCCACCTGGGGGCCAGGCAGCCCTTCATAGCTCCACCCCACCCGTCTTCCCATCTCATTTTTCCCTTTCCCAGGAACCCACAGGAAGACACTGACACTCAGTGCTGTATCAGCAGATCTCAACACAGTAGTAAGGCCCCCTCAAGTTCTGTCTTGACTCTGTTAAGCACTAGAGTACTGCAGAAAAACTAGAGAAGCCCAGGCTGTGGCTGCTCAGCCCAGGACCTGCAGGCGGATCCCGGAGTCCAGGTCCGGCGTAGCCCTCTGCTGCCCCCTGCTGGGTCCTGGCCTGCACAGCCTCTGGCTCCCCAGCAACTGCCCATCAGTCAATCCTCCCTAAAACAGGCTTGCCAATATTTTCACCTACACATCACACATCACCACTCACTATGCTGGAACCCGTACAAAGTCACATCAATGTGTTTTTTTTAAGATTTATTTATTTGTCTGTTTATTTATTTATTATGTATACAGTGTGTCTGCAAACCAGAAGAGGCACCAGAGGGCACCAGGTGGTTCTGAACCACCCTGTGGTTGCTGGGAATTGAACTCAGGACTTCTAGAAGAGCAGCCAGTGCTCTTAACCTCGGAGCCATCTCTCCAGCCCCTCAATGTGTTTCTTAAAAAACAAAAAGGTAGCTGGACAGTTGTGGCCCACGCCTTTAATCCCAGCAGAGGCAGGCGAATCCCTGAGTTTGGGGCCAGCCTGGTCTTCAGAGCACATTACAGGACAGCCAGTGCTACACGGAGAAACCCTGTCTTGAAAAACAAAAACAAAAATAAAAGCCCCAACAACAACAACAAAAGGCAGAAAAGGGTTAAAGTTACTTACAGAGTCACAGTACGGTTCAAAGCTATTCACTGCTGAACCATACTTACTGTACGCCTGCCATTTACCAGATTCTGGGCAGAACTAAGGATAAGAACAGGAACAAAAAGAAGCAACCCCTAGGGCAACTTGCCCTGAATCAACACAGCAGTGACTCATCCTGAAAATAAGGTGCTGTGGGTGGGGGTGGGGTAAAAAGAGGGAACCAGCCAGCTGATAAGGGGGCAAAGGACAAAGGGCCAGAGGCAAGGAGTCGGGGGAGATGGAGGGGGGGGGCTCGCCCTGAGCAGAGGATGAGAAGGACACTGGCCTGTCACCTAAAAGCACTATGTCCCCGAAGGCTGCACAGATGGGAGATGGTGCCTGCCTGTCTTTCTGTTCCCATCTCTGGCTGACCTCTCCTCCAGGCTCTGGGAACTGACGTCCCTTGGTGTCTGTTTCCTGCTCTGTTCTGTCTGCACTCTCTTGCCCCATTGTTCTGATTCTAAACAAATTCACACATGGTTTCGTGTCTCCACGTGGACTTCTCTGCAGACTACATATGGCATAAACTCTTTTCTGCCTGCCTTTGGGTTTCCTAGGCAAGACCCTAACACCTCTACCCTAAACTCCACAGTTAATGCCAATCTCCTCCCCTTCACTCCCAACCCCATTTCCTCTAACTTTTGGTTAGCACACAGAGAAATGAGTTGTACTGTCACACGTTCATACATATATGTCATTATACCCTGTTTATTCACCCCACATTCACTGCCCTCCCCCACTCCACAAAGCTCCCCTTTGCTGGTCCCTTTCCTCTCCCACCATGGTCCCCCTTCTTCTTTCATGACACTTACATTCCATTATCCTCTCTTGCCTGCTGCCCCAACCCACCTTGAATGCTTCCTTTCCTCTTATGGTCTCATTTCTCCTTTCATGTCTCTCACACACACACACACACACACACACACACACACACACACACACCCCAACAAATTTTTAATCTAGATTTTATTTCTAAGTGAAAATATATAGTATTTGCCTTTCTATGGCTTATTTTTCTTAACATAATGGTCTCAGTCCCATCTACTGAAAAATGTCATAATTTCTTTCTTTTTACAACTAAACGTAATCCCACTGTGTATATGTACCACATTTCCTTTTTCCATGAATCTGTTGATGGAATATAAAACCTAGAGGCCTTAAAGAGAGAAGCCAATAAATTAGCACAAAAAAACACTATTATTTGGGTATGAAAAGAGAAAATTATTCAAAAGACTAACTTCCAAAACAGAAAAAAACGTATCTTAAAACCGTTTGCCAAAGAGTTCTTTCCTTAACTTAAACAGAACTGTTATAAATGAATGTGTGTGTGTGTGTGAAGCCAATAGAAAACTGTGCCAAGTATAGAAATATTTTATAGAAAAATAAATGTGGAAGACTCTGAACATATGGGAAGATGTTCTCCTCTAGTATAATTGAAGAAATTAAAATAGTTCATTTAGCAGACTGGCAATAAAACAACCCTCTTCTCTGGTGCCAGGAGGAGTCACCCCTCACGGAGGGTGCAGGCAGAGCAAGTACATACATTCTTCTTTCTTTCTTTCCACCCCCAGGACAGGGCTTCGGAGAGGAGACTCCATCTGTCCTGGAACTGGCTCTGTAGACCAGGCTGGCCCCGAACTCACAGAGATCCACCTGCCTCTGCCTCCCAAGCACTGAGATTAAAGGCCTGTGACACTACCACCTGGCACATTCATTCTTTTTCTTTTTTTGCTTCCTGGGGATCAAACCCAGGAACTTGTGCATGCCAAGTGGCATACTCTGCCCCCGAGCTACAGCCACAGCCTGGATACATCAAATTGCAGTTTCATTTTAGAATCTATCAAAATTTAAAAGATATATGTCCATTCACATAGCAAATAATTTAGGTATGTTTGTATTACACTTACATATACATGGAGCTATGTGTGGATACTACCTGTCTTTGTTAGGGTTTCTATTGCTGCAACGAAACACCCTGACTAAAAGGTGAGTTAGGGAGGAAAGGGTCTATTTGGCTTACACTTCCAGATCATAGTCCATCACTGGAGGATGTCTGAGTACGAACTCAAGCAGGGCTAGAACCTGGAAGTAGGAGCTGATGCAGAGGCCATAGAGGGGTGCTGCTTATTGGCTTGCTTCCCCTGGACTGCTCAGCCTGCTTTCTTATAGAACCTAGGACCACCAGCCCAGAAGTGGCAACACCCACCATTGGTCACTAAATGAGAAAATGCCTTACAGCTGGATCTATGGAGACATTTCATCAACTAGGGCTCCTTCCTCTCTGATGACTGACTCTACCTTCTGTCAAGTTGACACACAAAACCAGCCAGTGCACTATCCTTGTGTATGTAGAGGATTGTTCTCGACAGAATTTTTATAAGAGCAAACTGCAAAGTACACATCAAAGTAGGCAAATTGGGGCCTGGAAAAAATGGCTCAGCCAGTAAGAGCACTTGCTCAGCAACTTTGAGGAACAGAGTTCAGATCCCAGCACCCACATAGGCCAGATATGGCCTTGCTGTTGTCTATAACTCCAGCACTGAGATGGGCAGAGACAGGAGAATTGTTGGAGCTCTCTGGGTACCAGCCTGGTGAAACAGAAAAGCTGGCGACTGAGTTGGTAACTGATCATACCTGCATGATGAAGTCTCCATGGAAGTCCCTAAACTGTCCCATCCAGATGACTTAGATGCCTGGATACAGGAGGTGGGATCCTTAGGAGGACATAGCAGCCCAGCACCCTTCTCTACTATATCTTGTCCCGTGCTTCTTTTCCTAGTTGTTCGTCTTTTTCACTTGTTTTTCAACTGTGAGCAGCCTGTAATCCAGTGTTGCTCTGAGTTTGTGAGCTTCTCTCACAAGGTAATGGACCTAGAGGAGGGAGACACTGGAACCCCAGTTTATAGCTGAAGGCGGAAGTGCTGGGTCACAACCTAGAACTTGAGATCTGCAGCTGAGAGAGGTAACAGTCTTGAGGTGCTGAGCCTTAATCTGTGGGCTGTGTGGCTCAGTCTCCATTGGGTAGTGCTCAAACTGAGTCAAATTCACAGGACCTCCAGATTGGGTTTCCTGGAGAATTCACTAATACATGGGAAACACCTCACATACGTTTTAGTGACCGGATGTGTCTGTGTTAAGTGGTAAGTAGGAAAAGATAAAAACATGGTATATGTCAGCAATCCCAGCATTTGGGGAGTGTTGCTGGGAAGGTTAGAGGTCATCTTCAGCTGTGTAGCTGTTTATGAGACTCTGCCTTAAAAAGCAAAGCAAGGGGGCTGGGGATTTAGCTCAGTGGTAGAGTGCTTGCCAAGCAAGCACAAGGCCCTGGGTTCGGTCCTCAGCTCCGGAAAATTAAAAAAAAAAAAAAAAAGCAAGGCAAGAAGCCGGGTAAGGTGGGTCACATCTGTAACCCAGGCACTTAGGAGGCTCAGAAGGAGCTGGACTGTGAGGCCAGCCTCGGGGTGCACAGCAAAGCTGAGATTATTCTAACCTAGAAGAGAGCCTCCCTCGAGAAAGTAAAACACAGCTAGTGTGGTGCTCACCTTCAATCCCAGCACGTGGGAGGCAGAGGCAGGAGGATCTTTGCAATTTTCAGCACAGCCCGGGCTACACAGAAAAACTCTCTGAGAGAGAGAGAGAGAGAGAGAGAGAGAGAGAGAGAGAGAGAGAGAGAGAACACTAAAACAACACACAAGTATTCCTGTCTAGAGGGAACTAGACAAAGTTTCATCTAGACAGACAAACTTATTTTAATAGATACCGCTTGGATCTAAAGACAGAAAATCCTTTTTGTTACTGTGTGTTCTTGGACAACTCTGTGAACTTTCTAAGCTTCAGGTCCTTCACCTGAAACAGGAACAGTCACTCTCCCTTTTGGAGATCTTACTCAAATCAGACATATTGTGTGCTGAGTGCCTGCCATAAGACCATTTTTCTATTGTCTGACTCAACAATCTTCCATTCCTAGGTTCTCAACGTGTGGTCCCTGGACCAGCAGCATCAGTATCAGCTGGAGACTCAATAGAAATGAACGCTATCCACCCTAAGAACTAGACACTGGGGAGCCACCCAGCAATCGGGATTTAACTCACCCCCAGGTGAAGGCTCTTACACTGACAACTTGCAGAGTCACAGAGACAGACTTGTCTCTGAAACACACGAAAATCTATCTCTGCAGACCTTCAAAGGCTCTCCTTCTATCTGAGTGTGGTGGTGCACTCCTTTAATCCCAGCACTTTGGAGACAGAGGCAAGCAGATCTCTATGAGTTTGAGGCCAGCCTGGTCTACACAGTGAGATTCAGGACAGCCAGGACTATGTAGAGACACCCTATCTCAAAAAGAAAACAAAGAGATCCCCTTCCATCCCATCATAACAGAAAGTTATTTTAAAACGCTATTAATGTTGGAAGAGAATCTTTCCAAACAAAGCAAAAAGACTTGAAATAAAAATAGTGCTGACATTTAAATCCCAATGCCTTTTAAAATTATCTCTGTAAGCAGGTCTGCTGTATGGGAGCAGCCTGCCCTGTGGCAAAGGCATGTCAGGATGACCCGGATTTGAACTTTCCTTAGCCAAAACTCACTGATAAGTTGGCAAAGTTTACTACTCTGCTTAAGCCATTCATTTCACTAGCCACAAACTCCATAGTCAGGTTGACTTTCCACGTAACTGAGGGGATATCTGGGAAAGACTTTTGTAAATCAGTATATCATTCTTTAGGCATAAAATCACACGGGGATAAGCAAAAGAGTCTCCAGTAAAGAGCAAGTTGATTCACTTTGTTTTGTCTTGCTTTGTTTTTCTCTGCCGTAACAAGTCTCAGAAGTCAGTGATAAGTTTCCTGTTTTTGTTTTTTGTGTAAGGGTGTTTGCCTACATCTCTATCTATACACCACCTACATGTCCGGTGCCAACAGAGGCCAGAAGAAGGCATCAGACACCCTGAAACTAGAGTTACAGATGGTTGTGGGGCAGCCGTGAGGGGGCTCACCATCCTGGGAACCACACTTTTGACACATTTCAGCAGGATTTCAGCAGAAGGCTTCCTAGAGCAGAACTGAGACGCAGCAGACACAGAAGAATTGACGTTTAGTGGTGTCATGACCTCACCTGTCACCGGCCCTAAAGCATACTCCTGTCAAGATGCTGTTCTGCGGGAAATCCGTTCAAGCCTAGTTTAATTTTTCTACTTCCCTCCTTCAAAAAACCATCAATAGTAAAGTCTTTAAAAGGAGAAGAAGGGGATCTAGTGGCTCTTGGGGGACAAGGAAAGTGGGGAGAGAAAAGCTAAGAAACTCTGTCCCACTTTAAATGAGAGAAAACACAAAGGACACATAGATGGTGGATGACGTAGAAACAGCATCGACCACACACATTACACTTCATCTCATTTTCCCATCATCACAGGAGACAGACAGACATGACTGCATCACCTGCACCACAGACAACAGTGCTCATGTCATGGGGCTGCACTGAAACGATGAGTGGCTCTCAGTCTGTAATATTCTGACACAAGAAGACATTCACAGTTTGCTAGTTGCTACTATTCAATTACTACCTGAGGAAATAAGGATCAACCAAAGAGATTAAGTGACCTGCCCAGACATTCTGAGGATAGCACACACTTAGGGACCATCGCTACATTTACCTGTTGGCTTGGGAAGTCCCAGGCCAGGCAAATCAACCTGAAATACAGACCTGTGCAAACACCTATACTTAAAAAAAAAAAAAAAAAGATTATTTCATTTTTTAAATCTCAATTCTTCTTCCCCTCTCTACCCTGTGTCTGTGTGTGTGTGTGTGTGTGCATGTGTGTGTGTGTGTGTGTGTGTGTGTGTGTATGTGTATGTGTGTGTGTGTGTGTGTGTGTGTGTCTGAATGCCTTAGGAAGCCAGAAAAGGGCATCCAATCCCCTGGGCTGGAGTTAGATAGTTTCGAGCCACCATGTGGATGCTGAGAACCAAATTCAGGTTCTCTGCAAGAGCAGCCAATGCTTTCCCTATACTTAACTTTTATACCCACAGGCCAGACTATATTGGTGGGATTTTTTTCCAGCTTTTCCTTTTCCTTTTCCTTCAGCTTACTCCTTTTTAAGGCGTGTAGCATGGGTCTGGGGCCCTAAGTCTGTGTCCTTACAAATATCAAACACAAGTCCCTGGAATATGGAAACAATACCCTGCTCTCACCTGTCACTCTATGAGAGACTTAACAAAGGCTTAAAATGTCAAATTATTAGGTGACTTAGCCAAGCATTTCTGAGGATGTACATTCTTTTTTTAATTCAGCAAATGTAGGCATTCTTAGCAAGAAAGTGTTGTGGGTTATTTGTACACTGTGTGAAGGTGTTTTGCTATGATTGGTATAATAAAAAGTTGAATGGCCAATAGCTAGGCAGGAGGTATAGGTGGGATTTCTAGGAGGAGGAATCTAGGCAAGAGAGTGGGGAGGAGATAGAGAGGAAGCAGGATGAGTGGTACATGACAAGAGCATAGATGAATAGAAATGGGATAATTTAAGTTATAAGAGCTAGTTAAAAACAAGCCTAAGCTAAGGCCAAGCTTTGATAATTAATACGTCTCTGTATCGTTCTTTGGGAGCTAGCTGGCAGGATAGAGAAAGACTCATTACATATGGCGTCCAATGTGGCAACATGTATTTCCATACAGGACCTGAGAAAGCTTTAAAAAAAGTTTCAAACACACAAAGAGCTGGATACAGATTCGTTTTCCTGCAGCCTGTTGTCCTCAGGCCAGCTGGTGCCCAGTGGTATACAGAGACATGGCTTCCTGCCCCAGCCTGTGGGCTGGAGACAGCTGTCAGAGCAGCACAGCAGCTGGTGTGGCTGTCAAGGTTTGTCTTGTGGTCAGAGAATGCTGCAGGCTTGAAGTGCAGATCGAGAAAACCTTTAAACAGATACACTAAAAAATGGGTATAGACAGTCATAGAAAAAATAAATAGCTTAAAAATAATTAAGTAAAGTCTTTAAAGAGAGAGTGAAGTAATATAAAAAAAATAAGCCACATAAAGACAGAAAATACATGGGGTGTCTGGATCACATAGTGCTGTGTCGACTTTGAATTTTTGAAATGCTAGTGAACAAAGCACAAGAGCTGCTGAGAGCACTGGATCATGGAAACTGCTAAATTACACCAAACTATATATTTTAAAATGTCCTAACTTTGGGCTGGAGAGACGGCTCAGAGGTTAAGAGCACTGAATGCTCTTCCAGAGGTCCCGAGTTCAATTCCCAGCACCCACATGGTGGCTCACAACCATCTGCATTGAGATCTGGCACCCTCTTCTGTATACATAATAAATAAATAAATCTTTTAAAAAAAGCCCTAACTTCAAAAGGGAAGTCAGAAAATATGTGGCACTGGGGGAGAGTTTGTGCCTTTGTTTCCACGGGAAACAAAAAGTTATGGTTCTCTTCAAAATTAATGAAGATCAGAATTGATCAGGGGAGACCTCCTGAAAATCTTGGCTACAAACATAAAAAAAGAAACCAAGAAAGACTACAGGACAGGTGACATGTATGCTGATTCCTCTACATGGGAACAGCTCTGGGACTGGATGAGACCTGATAAATCTTGTTGGCTACAGAGTCCTCATGACTTCTTGTTACATGCCATCCTTTCATAGCGCATGGATAGAGGTTTGGTTATACAGTACAAATGGACTTATAAAGTTGACCGATGCCTTTTACCTGCTCAAACACAGAACAAAAAAAAATCATCTTTAACTGACTTGTGCACACTGCACATTCCATACTTGTGTTAATGTAGATATGTATGTTACCTTTAAAAGTTTGTGTATTTTCAGAAAGAAAAAAAGGACCAAATACCAATAAAGAAGATAAGTAACCCAGATGATCCAGCCTCTCAGAATGCCTCTGTTGCGGTTTCCTCAAAAATCTATATCCAGGGCCAGGCGATGGTGGCGCACACCTTTAATTCCAGCACTCGAGAGGCAGAGGCAGTCAGATCTCTGTGAGTTCCAGGCCAGCCTGGGCTACAGAGTAAGTTCCAGGAAAGGCACCAAAGCTACACAGAGAAACCCTGTCTTGAAAAAAAAATCTATATCCAGAACAACTTCAAAGCTGCTAGCTGAGATGATCCAGTCTCACAAACTACTCTAGTCAGGACTTCAGATAACCCTATACTGTCCCATTACACAGAGACTGGACAACAAATGAAACAGCTAGCTCTCCCAGGACTTGACCATTATCTCAATTTTCTCAGGGTCCCCTAAGGATGCCAGTGCCCCCAGACAACAGGAAGCAGTCTAGAGAACATGAAGCCCACATTCCCAAGAGGTAGAGTGGGTGGGTTTTGGTTATTTGGTGGGTTATGGATGTTTATCATTGTTTAGGGGGTTTGGTTACAAGTTGTTATTGGTAATGGTCAAGAAAAAAGCTGAACAAAGCTTAGAATCAGGGATCTCTTTCTGAAGGGAAAAAGGGTGAATATAATACAGAAATGATGGGATAAAAGGGTGGATTGTTGAGCCTACTTTTGAACAACCACTGGTCTCAGATATTTTACATTGGTATAGATTTTTATATATTCATACAAATTTAAGGTTATTCTTGTTATGCTGTATATATGTTGCTATTCTTGTTTAAGGTATTGTACCAATGCAGCTTATTTTAAAATGTAATATAAATTTCTAGTCCTTGAAAGTTATTATTATAAACTATTTAGGATAATTAAGAAATACAGGTTAGTAATTAGTCATCTAACAATCAAATTTGTGGCCATGTTAGGTATGCTTTCAAGATCAAACTGAGATATATTTTAGACCAACGGTCTTCAAACACTTCAGAGACCTACAGAATATGGCATTTAAGATATTTTAATAACCTAAGGCTTTTTATGACAAGAGACATATCTGCTCCTGACAGCACCAATTTACTTCAAAAAAAGATGATGGGCATCAAAGAACCTCCATATGGAGCTTGCTTTTATTGTGGAAAAGTTAGCCACTGGACAAGAAACTGCCCTTGCCTCAACTGCTGACAGAATGCTGTCCAAATTGGATGAGGAGGGCACAAAAGAAAGTGACTGTCAAACATTACCAAGACAAGTTAGAACAGTCCTTCAAAATTTCTGCTTTACAAAAAAGTGTGTCAGATATTCCAGGCCTATAAGCCAAAGATGGATGCCCCAATGTTGCAGAGGAACCTTGGGTGACTGTCCAGGTAGCCATGTCTTTGTCATTTCTATAGTTTTGGAAGTTGCTTACTGTGTACTTCCTGTTTACTCAGGTAATATTGTATCCTTCTTGGGTCTTTGATGGGATTGAAGACTAGATAGTTATAGTTACAGTTTTCCTTGTTACCAAATTCAGAAAAGAAACTCAGAAAAGATGTATAAAATATATATGGTTGAGAGACATAAAAGCTTAAGTTGTTTATTTAAGAAAATGTTTTAAGGTCTAAAAAGAGTTTTAAGCTGCCAATACAAGTTAGGATAAAAAGTAAATTAGGGCAAAACTTTGGACTTACCAAGATAGGATAGATAATGGAATATTTTCTCTAAATTTGCCAAATATAGATAGACTGAACATTGTAAATGTAATATTTACTTGATAATTGTTCTTATTGTATATAGTTTTACTATGTTAGAGTTAAACTTTTCCTTTTTATTTAAACAAAAAGGGGGAATGTGGGATATTTGTACACTGTATGAAGATATATTGCTATGATTGGTGAAATAAAAAGCTGAATGGCCAATAGCTAGGCAGGAGGTAGGTGGGGACTTCTGGGTAGAGGGAGGAAGTAGGAGGAGGAATCTAGGCATGAAAGGGGGGGTGAGGAGACACGGAGGAAGCAGGATGGGTGGTACATGACAAAGTATAGATGAATAAAAATGGGTTAAGTTATAAGAGCTAGTTAAAAACAAGGCTAAGCTGTACATGATAAGATAAAATGGTAGATTATTGAAAAGCAACTACTAGTTTTAAATACTTTACATCGGATTGGATTTTTGTATATTGTGTACAAATTGTGTATATTGATTCAAAGTTGAGATTATTGTTGTTGGAATATACTGTACATACACTTCAAATCTTGTTCAAGGTATTGTACCTATACAGTTCATTTAACAATGTAATACAAATTTCTAGTTCTTGAAAGTTATTATTACCAACTAATCAGGATATAAAGAAATGTAGGTTAGTAGTTAATCACCTATTACAATTAAACTTGTAGTCAGGTTAGGTATGTTTTCAAGGTCAAACAGATATATTTTAGATAGACAAGTCATCTTCAAACACTTCAGAGATCTACAGAATATGGCATTTAAGATGTTTTAATAACATAGATTCTTTCTTTTTTATGACTATGAGACATGTCCACTCCTGACAGCACCAATCTACTTCAGAGAAGATGATGGGCATCAAAGAAACTCCATATGGAGTTTATTTTCTTTGTGGCAAAAGTTAGCCACTGAGCAAGAAAATGGACTTGCCTCAACTGCTGACAGTATGCTATACAAAGAGACAAGCAGGACACAAAACAAAGGACTGCCAAACCTCGCCAAGACAAGGCAGAAAGGTCCTTTAGAATATCTGGCTTCACAGATAAATCTGTCAGATATGCTAGGCCTGTAGGCTGAAGATGGATGCCCCAACATTGCCGAGGAAACTTGAGTGTCTGTCCAGGCAGACAGCTGTTTCTGATATTTCTCACATTTTTTGGAAGTCGCTTGTTTGCACTTTCTGTTTACTTAGGTAACATTATTTCCTTCTCAGGTCTCTGAGGGAGTTGAAGACTAGGCAGTTATAGTTATAGTTTTCCTTGTTAACAAATTCAGAAAAGAAATTCACTAAAGAGGTGTAAAGTGTATAAGTTTGAAAGACATCAAAAGATAGTTTTTGGTTGGTAATACAAGTTAGGATAGAAAGTGAATTAGGTACATCAGTTTGGACTCACCATAATATGATAAATAATTGAGTATTTTCTCTGATTCTGTCAAATGTTAATGGACTGGACATTGTTAATGTAATTCTTGACAATATATTGTATATACTTATTGTACTTATGGTATATAGTTTTTCTTATATTAGTTATAACCTTCTTTTATTATTTTAGACAAAGAAAAGGGGAAATGTGGTGATATATTGTGTATCAAATAAAGCTTGCCTGAGGATCAGAAGACAGAGCCAGCCACTAGATTAAACATAGAGACCAGGCCGTAGTGGCACACACCTTTAATCCTAGGGGAGGCAGAGATCTGTCTGGATCTCTGTGAGTTCAAAGCCATCCTGGACTACATGAGATTGATTCAGTCTAGGAGAGAAACAGCCAGACGGTGGTGGCACACACCTTTAACCCCAGCATTTGTGATCTCATGCCTTTGCTAGCAGTGTTTGGGAAGCACACCCGCCACTAATCCCAGCACTAGGAGGGAAGTGATAAAGCTGGGCAGAGAAAGGCATATAAGGCACGAAGAGACAGGAACTAAAGCCCTTTCAGCTGAATACTCAGAAGCCCCTTTTTGGCTGAGGACTCAGAGGCTTGCAGTTTAAGGATTTGTGGAGATAGGATCTTGCCTTCCATTCAGCCTGAGGATTCGGTAGTGGTGATAAGATTCTCTAGTGGCTTGTTCCTTTGTCTCTCTGATCTTTCAGTATTTACCCCAATATTTTAAGACCATTTTAGATTTCATACAACACTAAGCTAAGGCCAAGCTTTCATAATTAATAAATCTCTGTGTCATTATTTGAGAGCTGGGAGGTGGCTGGTAGAACAGAGAAAGACTCCTTACAGGAAAAAATTCTGGTTATTGTAATCTGCTGAAACAAAATTCCCATGTTAAAGTCTTAAGTTCCAATATGTAGAATACATTTAGAGACAGAATCATTGACAATGTAATTATATTAAAATAAGGTCATTAAGGTGACTCCTAGTCCACCTTGAGTGATGTCCTAATAGGCAGTTGCAGGAAGAACTTTGACCCACAGAGGGAATGACTGTATGAACACACAGGGAGAAAACATGCACACACAGGCCAAGAAAAGACACCTCAGGGGAAAAATAACCAGCCCCAACAACATCTTGGTCTTTAACTCTCAGCCTCTCAGAGCTGTGAGAAAATGAATTTCTGTACCCTAGCCTGAAGTACCTTATTATTTATTACTTAAGCCATATCAAACTATTTACAGCTTCTCAAACCTTCTTAACGACGTGTACAAACTGCTCAAAATATTTCCTTTTGTGTACTCATACTTAAAAGATATCTAATTGAAGAACTAAAATATTCTTTGTTAAGATGAAATAAATACAACTTTTAATATTTAGCTATTGTGCCAACATATGAAGCAGCTTGTTTTCCAGGTTGGCTCACTGTGTTTAACACAGCCACAGACCACAATGTCGACACCAGAGAGCAGCCCTCCCAATCTGTTCTGAATGTTTACTTCACACCCTCACGGTTACTAAGCATGCTCATGCTTCACCCTGACCTGCGGCACAGAGGCCCAACTTGAAGCTCAGAATTTTTGTTGCTGTCATTGTTTATTTGTTTGGTTTTGATTTAGTTGAGTTCTCAATATTTAGCCCTGGCTGATCTAGAACTCTCTATGTAGACCAGGCTAGCTGCCGACTCACAGAGATCCACCTCTCTGCTTCCTGGGGGTCAGGATTGAAGGCATGTGACACCACATCCAGTGGAGCTCAGCATTTTGTGACTAGACATTGCGAAATCAAGCTAACTGAAATACTCTTTGAAATCACTCTGAAACTGGACCTACAGCTTTAAACCTCTGATCTAATCAGTGTCAGCCACAGTCAGGGAAAGACAAAAGGCTGGCTGCATTATGTCAGGAGTTGTACCCTAGGTTGCACTTCTCAGGACTGTGGCAGGTGGTCCTCTGCCCACCATTAGACATTGTCCTATATGGTTTATTTCAGAGCATGAAGTATTTTGCATTTCCTGCTGTGGGACAGCAGCACGGACTGATGCCATAGCCTTTGCTCTACATAGCTTCACCTCCTCTCCACTCACGTATTATGTTGCAGTCTCATGGCTTTCTTCTGGATTCATGAAGCTCTTCTTTCTAGTACACATCCACCCAAATCATACTAATTTTCCCACTAATTATCACTTCTTCCAAATCCCAATCTAAATCAAGTTCCCCTCTTGGCCAACCATTGAGCTCTACATTATCAGTTAGGATATCCTTGGTTACCAGTAAAGAAAGACCAAACAGCTAACAGGGACTTTCATATCCTGGAGGCTTTGGCACATGTAGGATAACAGCTACCATCTACCACCCACTGTGGTGTGTATTTTACGTGATTTGTCATGTAATGAACAGAATTTACTGTAGTGCCCAAAACAGCATTCATTAACTGCATATGAGGACACTTGAAATATGGCTAATCCAAGTGGAGGGTTGAATTTTAGTTTTAATTCATTGAAATTATGGAAAAATGAGGTGTATGACTTCTTTTCCAACTATAAATGTTAGGAAATATATTGACCCAAATAAAGTTAAACAACTAAGTTAAGTATATATGTTTAAAATACATGCTGGATTTCCAAGAACTAATAGGAAAAATGTAACTTATAACTCAACTTTAATACTGACCATTAGCTGAATTCTGGATTTACTGAGTTTAAATAAAATATATCACTAAATTTAATTTTGTCTGGCTTTTATGTTTTAATATGGCAGCTAAAATGTTTTAAGTTATGATGGGCATGATGGCGCACACCTTCAATCCTAGCATTGGGAAGTCAGAGCTACAGGCCGTTCAAGGTTACATAGCAAGACCTGGCCTAAAAAAAACTCTTAAAAATTACATATGTAGTTAGCATCATACTTATATTGGCAAGCACTGATCTAAACATTAAATAGTTGCACAACCATTAAGTCAAAACATAAATTTAATACAGTTTCTCCTCAGGGGCTTTAAGGGAGTTGAGAGGAAAAATCATAAAGGAATTGGTATTTTTTCAAACCAAAGTGTATAACATGGCTGAAACTGGGCTGGAGCTTGGAAGCAAAGTAGATGAAGAGTCAGAAAGATGATAAAGGGTAATAGTGGCTTTGGCTCAGCAGAAGAAATGGGCAGGACAAGCAGGGACATCTCTGAAAACACCTGCCGGTGGGAGGGGGTGGCTGTTTCTTTCTTTCTTTCTTTGTTTTGAGACAGGGTTTCTCTATTATGTAGCCCCAGACTAGGCTGGAACTCGGTATATAGAGCAGGGTGGCCTCAAACTCACAGAATCCACCTGCCTCTGCTTCCTGAGAGCTGGAGTAAAGGCGTTCACCACCATGCCCAGCTAAATTGGCACTTTTAACTTGTTTATTTATTTGAGATTCTTCCCTTATTTACTTTTTTACCCCAAACACAGAAAACTAACTTAATACTCTTCTATAATGAAATCATTAGCTAAAATATTTTCATTCAAGTTCTATAATTCTATTATTTAGGTTTAACCAAATTCTCCTGATTTTATTTAAGTCAAATCTAGCGGTGCCTTATAACTGCGCTTCTAAAGAAATATAAGTACATAAAGAAATATATAAAGGCCAGGTGTCCAAGCTCATGTCCATAAGCACAGCAATCAGAAGACTGAAGGGTCGG
>CABHPH010157341.1:16437-46669 GCA_902168325.1 Peromyscus nudipes | reverse complement strand
TCCCATTGTGTCAAGGCTGGGCAAGGTAATCTAGCATGGGGTACAGGTTCCCAAAAGCCAGCTAAGCACCAGGGACAGGTCCTGTCTGATCTCACTGCTAGGGGCCTTACAAAGTGACCAAGTCACTGAGTTGGAGAAATGGCTCAGTGGTTAAGAGACCAAGTCACACAACTGTCACATGAGTGCAGAGGGCCAAGGTTGGTACCATGAAGGCTCTGTAACTGTTGGTCCAGTGGCCAAGAGCTCCCATGAGCTCAGGTCAGCTGTCTCTGTGGGTTCCCCTGTCATGGCCCGCCTGGCTCATACAATTCCTCCTCCTTTTCTTCAGCAAGACTCTGGAGATAAGCCCAGCACTTGGCTGTGGATCTCTATCCCACAAGCATCTTTGATAAGGGTATTAATCTATTCCTGGGGGTGGGCCTCTCATGACTCCCTCAAAGCCCCATTTCTTTCTCCTCTCACACTGACTGATGTCTGCAGGAAGAAACAAATGCGCACAAAGTACATGAATGCATGGATGCTCCCTGAAGAATAAATGAGCCAAGAAGCTGGGTGGTTGCTTGGGTATCAAGGTTTCCTCAAAACTGTCTGCAGTCCGGTGAGGGGAAGCTCATCTGTGTGAAGCACACAGGTGATCCCATGAGAATGTCAGAGGCCCTAGACTGTCTTGTGGAATGCATCAATAGCTATGCTCACTTCTGACTCTGGGTATATGAGCAAGAGCAATGAAATGGCAAAGTGAGAAGAAGAAACTTCAGAGCCAAACCACATGGTTAACCAGAGTAGTACCATGCACATGACCTGTGTTCTTGGCTGAAAGCATCCTGCTTGCTTCCAATGCCTCAGAACAGCCTCAGTCCCTATGCACCAACATGAATTCTTCCTGTTCTAAACATAAGAATCATGTCTGGGGTGGGTAGGGAGATTGCCCGAGTATAAGTGACCGCTGTTGTCTCCTAGCTGAGGAAGGGAGAATTTCTCCATGTGTCCAAGAATAAAACTCCTCAACCCCTCTCTCACTGTGCTGATGGGCCCAGAACAGTTCTGCAGCCAGGTCACCAGGACCAGTGCAGTTTTGTGAGGGACAACTCATCTTTGCCCAAGTGATTCCCTAGGGCCTTCTGTGGTCACAAACAAATTCACGGCAAATGCCATTTCATCATGATTGAGGTGCAAGGACTCACCATTCCAGCATCACATGCACACACTCAGGGCAGGTGGCCAGAAACAAGCCATCCTGGGAGGAGGCATGTCTCAGCACTGCACAGCAGAAGGATCACAACCAAACACATTAAGGGAAAAGTCACAGGCCAAAGGACTAGGCTTTCAAAGTATAAAATACAGCCTCTTTTCACATGGCCCTGAGGAGCATGCTGAAGAGTCTGTCCCAGAGACTGGCCTTACACTGTGGCCTTACACTAGTGAGCTGGCCTCACTAGAAGTGGGTGTCTAGAAGACACTGATGTCCAGATAAACCTCTGGAAAGGTTGGGTGCAGCCATTCCACTCATCAGTGATTCTAAAGCTAACAGTCATGTTCTATACTGGAGAGGAACAAAATTAACTTGTTCTCTCTAGCACTCTTTCTGGCCCCATCTCCTGCCACAATGTTCCACAAAGCTATGACAATTTCACCTTAAGGAAGACGATGGCTGGAGCCAACGGGGACTCATTAAGAGGCATTTAATTGCCACAAAGCCATAGGGGATGCCAGTTGTTTTTCCTCTCCTTCTATCCATACTCCCTTGTTCCAGTGACAGGTTCCTCAGTTTCCTTCAGGTAACGCCTGTACCCCACTGCATTTCTAAGAAGCCTGACCCTTGCTGAGTCAAGAAATTATCACATGACCACATCTGGACCAGAGTGGACTCCTACCACCAGTGATGGGCTCAGAAATGACTATGTGACTCAGGTTAGACGAACAGGAATAAAGCCTGGAGCATCAGCAAGTGAAACAATTAGGAAGAAGTGCTCTAGGCATAGGCCTAAGTACAGAGAACAGAAAAGTAAACTGCAATACTGGCCTGCTGTACGGTAAGAGATGGATGCCCCAACAAAGGCCCATGTGAGAAAATGAATGCTAAGAGAATGGGACAGGCTCAGGCCTGGGAAAGAATCAATCCCAGCTGCAACAGGGAAACAGGCTGTTTCTTACGGTTCTTATTTCACAGTTTTACTGTGCTCTTGGGACCTGATGAAAATAATGGGAGGCAAATTTTCATCAACTCCTTGTTTTATGAAGAGTGGAGTGACATGTTAAAACAGCTTTTCCTCAACCTCTCATTGCCCCACATTCGATGTTAATTTCTCTTTAAAGGCCTAAGACATCACAGTCCCAGGAGCTGTTATCACAGAACATTTGGGACCTTATGCACAGGGTGCCTTTGACACCAAGCATCACCCCTCCTGGGTTCCTGTCCCTTCCCCTCTTCCTGGCCCCGGGTCAGTTTACTGTACTGGCACTGTATGTTAAGGGGCATGCAAGCCTTACCTGCCCAGGTCTTAAGTGGTATCCAGATCATGGGATGGCTGACTCCACATCCATGATCAATCATCTTGAATACTTAGCATATAAGCTAGAATGTGTTCTGAGTAGCAATTTCCTTCATGTTGAAACAATCCATCCTTGATGGAAGCTCATTAAGACTCAGGAGGTTCTAAAAGGAGTCTCCTTAAAACTCATGAAATAAACAATGCGAAAGTTTTAGGAAGTCCCTGAAACTTACCAGTGGTGCAAGGCCTCTCCTACCAAGGCTATATAAGGAGTTAAGAACTGCTGAGGTGAGGAGACTTTCTGACCTGTCTAACTGCTTCCAAATTGCCCAAGGAGCTTCAGGGTTTCATCTTTCATGATCTGTCACTCATGTTGCTGTGGGCTATCTTTTATGCAGTGGCCTTTGAGGTGTCTATGTTCCCAGAAGTAACTTCTAACTTATACTCCTCTAAGTAACCCAATAAATTAATTAGTTCACCAAGTTAGACATATTGGTGGTTCTGTTACTTTGGTCAGTTGTCAGTTCCCTATCTAGGGTGGGTAGACATTTGTTTATGTCTCCTCAGGAATAGTGTCACACAATACAATGTCATACAGTTGGTCCTGAATTAGAAATTCTCAAATAGACTACAGAGTCTTGAGAACAAAGCTTGTCTTCCAAAACTCTGACTATTCCAGCTAGAGCTCAAGAAACACTCTGTACATAATAGGGGACCCAAATATTGGAAGAAAAAAGACAAGGCAGATGTCCACCAAAGGAAAAAGATCTTCCAAACTCATAAAACATTGGCCCTATTTAGCCTACAGAAGGTGGGGGATATGCATTTCCCATTTCTTGATTTCTTAAAGGCCCACTCAGATATAATGAAGCCTTGGCCTCACTTGGTCTTCCAATTTGCTTTACTGATCCAAAATATAACTTACCTAGGTAAATTCTACATAGAAATAGTCAGAAATGGTAGAAAGAAAACTGAGGAAATACAACTTTGATTCTATGAGATGCTGAATCTTCCTATGTCTTTGTAAAATTGAAAATGTGTGTAAATGCATACTTTAGAAATGGTGGATTGTCACTGTGAATCAAGCTGAGACAAGTGAGCTAAGGCTTTTGATATCTCCCTTATTCTCCAATGTGAAGTTTCAACCAGAGATCCTTCCTAGGCCACTGTCTTCTCAGTACAGAACACATCCTTTCTCACTTTTTAGCTAGCAACTGCTGGTGGCCCTGGGAGCCTTCACTAGGGGGGAAATTAGTGGATGCAGCCATTTACAACAGCCGGAGAGGACAACCAGAAGATACAAATCAGGAGACAAAAGATCAATACACACAGGGCCTTCAGCAGGAGTCACAGTGTGGACACCCACAAAGCATATCTGGGAGAACCAGAGAAGGAGGGCTAAGTTGGACATCTGGAGCAAAGACATAGCTGGGATCTTTCTAATTAAGCCACTCTCATAGTAAACCTGTCAGGCTGATCTCTCCAGAGCTGCCTACCTCCACTGGTACAGGAGGGAAAGGTTACAGTGTGCAGGACGGCGACAGAACTAACTGTGTGGGTAGATGCAACGGGTGAGTAGCAGGTCCTGAAGATTACATAAGGGTGGGATGGTACCAACTCTTTCAATCACACAGCACACACTGAGAATGGACAGTGGCACTGGCAAACAGGGACCACCACCTTCCTAGGACATTTGGCCTTCTAAGAAACGTGGAAGACAAACCCCATTTAGGTTTTAAGTTAGTTCCCTTAACTTCTCCAACCTGTAATCTCCTCCCCTGCAAAGCCGAGAGCACCCCACTCCTAGCATAGGTGTCATGTGACAACAGAGACAGAGCACTCCAAGAGGCACATCCAGGAGGGCATCACACCCAGAAGACGCAGAGTAAAAGGAAGCTAGCAGCAGCAAGTTAGCCTAGGGTGAAGGTTCACATAAGCTGGTTACATCACTAACAAATCACGAGTTCCCACTGAAACAGCCACACTTGGGCAGAAATGGAAAACTGTTTCTCAAAATCCACACCTTGCCTGAAGTCCCAAGGTGTTTGTATTTCAAAGATTTCCTACCTTTTGGGAATCCTTCGTGAGATAGTATATTCTTCACAACTAATCACCATGTCTGCAATATGTCAGGGAGCTTTATGCCTGAGCAGAAGGGATGGGGGAAGAAAGGCCCCTGGGCTTCATCACTTGCCCTGACGCTTCAACTGAGCTTCCTTTCTGGATACACCTGCTTATGAACAAAAGCTATAATGTCACCAAACAGAGACTTCACACTGATGGCCCTGAGTCTAATGTACTCCACATGCCATTAACAGGAAAAGGAAAAAGGAGGGTGATCCCGAAGTTCTTCCTCTGGACAGATATGACAGTGATAGGAGATAGAACATGACTCTCCTGGCAAAGCAGTTTACAGCACTTCCCATTGCCCAGCAGGGTCCTGCTGATCCTGCTAAGAACTCAGGAGATCTGTGAAGTCGGGGCCTTTGTCTACTGCAGGAAGTCAGGGAGGGGGTCTTTGGGTGGGGACAGTGACCTTCAGAAGATTTTGCTTAACAAATGTTCATTCAAGTTAAATTTTAAAAGATAAATAGAGACTACAGATCATCCATCAGTAACAACAAAGGGTGAGAAACAAAGATGCCACCAGTCCCAGCACAGACAGCATGGAAGAAAGTCCCAGGGGCCTTAGAAAAGGTTCAAAGCAACTAGCTACACAATTGACTCTGCACTGGACCAGAATGCAAAACTGACGCTTGTAACAAGCAGGTCCCTGGCTACTTTCTTAAAGGGGAGCTGGCAGTAAGTGTCAGGACATTCTGTGCATCTTCTGTACTGTAACTCTGACTACCAAGGGCATCTCATTTCCATGACAAAGGAAAGGCTCCCTTGGGGCCTTTCCCCTGTATTCAAAAGGTAAAGACTTACGTTCACATGTGTGTCCAATGTATGTTTGTGATGTGTGTGTGCATACATTCCTGAAGAGAAAATTTTTATTAGCTGCTACAAGACAAGATATTAGCACCCAGGAAGGGCAGAATCTAGAAGGTACCCCTATTGTCACAATATGGTGGTAGTGGTGGTAGGGGTCTTCCTGGGACCCTTCCTCTCTGAACTACACAGTGCATGTACTTATAGTTAAGGGAAGATGTTCCCACACTGAAGCCCAAGGTGGTAGATCAAGGCAAAACTATAGACAAAATAAAAGGTGGATACAGCCAGGCATTATCCCAGCATTAGGGAGGCAGAGGCAAGTGGATCTCTGTGAGTTTGAGGCCAGCCTGGTCCGCAAAGAGTGAGTTCCAAGACATTCAAGGCTTTACAGAGAAATCCTGTCTCGAAAAACAAAAAACAAACCAAAAAGGTGTATAGGTCACAATTTAATCAATAGACAATGGATACACTCACCACAGGCTCTGAAATGTTTCCTAATGCTCATAGACTATATATTAATAATGCTGCACTTATTTTGGACGGCAAGATCTATCAGATGGACCTCCCATGACATTTAAGAAAACACATAGGCTGTGATCATTTTGATCATCATGAAATCAAAATACAAATTTGACAGAAAAAAGTCTCACCAGCCTCAAGTGAAATAGGTAAATTTCAGTTCAAAAGACAGATGATATTTATAGCAAATTTCTACCTAGATCTGTGGTCTCTCAGAACTTGTAGAACATCCATCTGCATCCTTCTGGCTTTCAGACTCTCTGTTGAAAAGTCAGTCATTATTCAATGGCCCTGTCTTTATATATGACTTGGTCTTTTCCCTTGCAGCTTTTAGTATCCTTTCTTGGTTCTGCACATTTAGGGTTTTGATTATTATGTGTAATGGGTAGTTACTTTTCTGGTCCTGTCTACGTGGTGTTCTATATGCTTCTTATACTTTGATAAGCATCTCTTTCTTTACATTGGGGAAATTTTCTTCAATGATTTTGTTAAAAAATATTTTCTGCACCTTTGACCTGGGTTGCTTCTCCTTCTTCTATACCTATTATTTGTAGATTTTGTCTTTTCATAGTGTCCCAGATTCCATGTATGTTTTAAGCCTATCTATTTTTAGATTTAACATTTTCTTTGATTGAGCAATCCGTTTCTTTTACCTTGTCTTCAAGACCTGAAATTCTCTCTTCCTTGTCTGTTAATCTGTTGGTGAGGCTTACCTCTGAGATTTTTGTTTGACATCCTGAGTTTTTCATTTCCAGTTTTATTTCAGTTTGAGTTTTCTTCAGTGACTCTATTTCTTTGTTAATATATTCTTTTGTCTTGAGTTGTTTTTATTATTTCACTCAACTGTTTGTGTTTTCACAATCTTCACTGAGGCATTTATTCACATCTTCTTTAAGGTCCTTGAACATGTTCAAAGTTGTCTTAACTGCAGGTAGACTGCAGTTCTCAGGGCCTGTTGCAATCGGGTTGTTGGTTTCTAGAGGAGGCATGTTGCCTTGGCTGTTCCTGTTTGTGTTGTGAGCTGGGATCTAAGCATCTAGAGTGATGAAACAGTTTCAAATGCTTCTGAGCATACATATCTGCTCTCATCTTGGTTGAGTAGATATTCCACTCTTTGGTTGGGCTGCCCATTCATGATGCTAGCCAAGTGTGGGGAACCTGGTAGAGAGTGTTTCTGTGGGTAAATGGGTGTCACAAAGAAACAGAGATGAACTAGAAGCAAAGGCTGAAAGTGGTGGCAAGAAAGGACTAGAGGGACCCTGGGTCAGCACCAAGAGGCAGCGTTACCCAAGGGATGAGGGTAAGCTGGGAGGAGGGGCTTCTGTGGTCAGGCTGCAGGAGGACTAAGAATAAGTGTGGAGAGACTGGAATTGAGAACAGAAGTATAATAAAGGTCACCTACCTGAGTCCTAGGCTAGTGTGGTCATTGGGGTTCCTTGGTAGAGAGAGTGGTTCTACAGGTTCTATGAGGACTGTCACAAGGAATGGAGATGGGCTAGGAGGAAAGACGGAAAGGGGTGGCAGAAATGCAATGTGTCTTTGCCACTGTCTTTTAAAAATAGTTTTAATATATGTCTTAGGGTTTTTATTGCTGTGATAAAACACCATGACCAAAAAGCAAGTTGAAGAGGAAAAGGTTTATTCAGCTTATGCTTCCACATCATAGTTCATTGTCAAAGGAAATCAGGACAGGAAATCAAGCAGGTCAGGAATCTGGAGGCAGAAGCTGGTGAATAGGCCATGGAGGGGTGCTGCTTACTGGCTTGCTTCTCATGGCTTGCTCAGCCTGCTTTCTTATAGAACCCAGGACTACCAGCCCAGAGATGGCACCACCCACAATGGGCTGGTCCTTCCTATATCAATCACTGATTAAGAAAACACTCTACAGGCTTGCCCTACAGACCGATCTTATGGAAGCATTTTCTTAATTGAAGCTCCCTCCTCTCTGACGACTTTAGCCTGTGTTAAGTTGACATAAAACTAGCCAGAACAATACAATTTAAAAAAAAAAAAAGCAGTGGTAAAGTCAAATAAGAGCTCCTAAGAAACTTCTTCACTTTAAGTGCCAGGAAAGTTAAATCTTCTTCATTTTTTCCTACTTGAAAATATACTGAGAATGCTAAACTTTGCATCTGTAGTGTTTTTCTTGTAGACCACATAGTTCCAGTGGATACTTACTGGCTCCTAAACATGTCCTTCCTGTGGCCCATGCTTTCTGGAAGCTAGATCCTTGGAATGTAAAGTTCAGGAACCTCCAATTGGAAACAACGTCATATATGCCAATACACTCATTATCTTGAAACACTTGAACAAAATCAGCTGGTCTCTAAACATGCACACAAACAGAAATGAAAAGGAATTGGGGAGGCTTCTGTTAACGAAGCTGCTCACTAACAAAGACTTGTTTTTATTTAAATGAAACCAGAACTTACTTTCTGTTATTATTTGTCAGCATAATTCTAGAAAAAGGGGCACATTGGCTCACTATGATTATCAAACACAAACGAGAACAGTAAAATGCCCAAAATTGTTCCAAAACTGAAATTTCTCAACTGTTAGCTTCAGAAGTATTCAAGTATTGACCCCACAGTCAATTTAATAAAATGACTTCATAAAATGCTGTGAGGTAAATATTCAAAAAACAAAACAACAAAAACAAAAGCTCAACTAACACCTGGTAAGAGCCCTGACTCCTAAAGCAGGCATCAGAAGCCATCCTCAAGCTGGTCCCAACTGGCCTGTGGTTTCCCACCCAGCTCCTAAAATGCATGCTCACTGGGGTACAGGCTTATCTCATTCTCCTCTGTAGCCCCAAAGCCTTAAGCACTGGCTAAAATCTTTGGAACCAGCTGTCACACACACCAAATGCTAACAGGTAATTTCATATTATATATGTCCACGCATCCATATGCATACATTATAACAATATACAAACTAACATAAGATCTCCCTTGCATTTGCTTTCTGCACAGAATATTATGTTAGGTTACTATAATGGGATTTAACTGTTAAATGCCTTAAGTTGTTCTATTCCTAGGGTATTTCTCTAGATATGATCACCATAAAGAAAAGATCTTTTTAAAACATTACACAGAAGCAGTGTATGGTATCCCATGCCTGTAATCCTAGCACTGGGGATGCTGAGGAGAATCGTGAATTTTAGGACAAGATGAACTACATCTCAGAACCACACCCATTTCAGTTCTACAGTATTAAAATACTTTTCCCACCCACTGTGAATGCAGTTCCACTTTGCCATAAAGTCCACATCTTCCAAACTACCATGAGGTTTTGTATTCTATCATTTCTTCCCTGCTTATAAACTTCAATGTTTTTAAATACTATTTCCTTTTATATGACTTTTAACACTTTTATCAATTCCTCCCCACACACTTCATTTTCACTTGTTGATTTGTAGGAGCTGTTTATTTATTAAGTGGATTAAATATCTGGACTGACAGCCAAAAATAATTGTTACTGACTCAAATATATACCAACATAATTCAAAATCACGTGTCCATTATTAATGTGGTGCTAAATGACTTTATGAGTTCTTAAGGGTTCTTATTTTTGGCATGTTTGAAGTCAGGAATGAGAAGTTCCTGGTGTTTCCACATGTGAGCACCAGCGAATGCACCCAGGCCAAGATCGTGGTTGGAGCTGACAGGGGAGGGAACCCTGTAAAGGGGAAATTTGTGGAGTGTGATAATGAGGTGAGTCGTTATGTTCTAACTGGTCTTAACTGTTCCATAAATGTTTCTTTTACCCTGTAAACTTTAAGGTCAAGATAGTAGGCAGAGCTGGAGTGAGGAAAAGCCACGCAGACCTTGGCTGGGAGCATGTCTGTGCTTAGAGAGCTGGGAGAGCTGGGTGACTGTTTAACTGCCAGGCGAACACACAGGGGAAAATTTTCTTCTCTGGTACAACTAGCAACCTCAGCTCAAGACTAAACTAGGTGTATCATTCACATCACGGGCAGCTCCTGGGAGCTCCATGGACCATCAAGCCCCCAAGGAGGCTTTGTTTTATCCTCTGAGGCACAGTCAAAGGAGAGCACCATGAGCTCAGCTTCACAACTATTTTTCCAAAAACCAAGCACGTGGGCTGGGGAGACAGATGCGTAAAGGTTGGCCATGCAGGGCTAGGACCTGAGTTGGAATCCTTAAAACCTTCATCAAACTAGAGGTGGTAGCATACTCCCGTAATCCCAGTGCTCCTGAGGGGAGCTGGGAGGGGAGGTAGGAGAATCCATGGAAGCTCACTGGCCAGCAAGCCTGGCATGTGTAGCAGTGAACAAGACCCTGTCTCAGATAAGGTGTGAGCAGAACCCAACACTCAAGGCTCTCCTTGACCTCCACAAGCATGCTGTGGCAGCGCTTGCACACAGTGATTTTTTTTTTGTAATTTTTTTTAAAGCAAGAATTTCACAGCGATCATTTTTCTTTCCACACCAACTGTGAGGTGGCAATACCAAAAGGGAAAAAAAGAAATGTTCCTATCAAACCTTCAGATTACCCGGCCTATGGCTTAATCCTCTTTTAATCCCAGAAAATGAAGAGCTAACAATCTGGGGCAGGATTTACAGGCACATTAAATTAACAGTATGATTCTCCCCTAGCAGCCATTAATGCTGCAATATGAATGGGGATTTTTTTTTTTGCCTACAAGTGGCTAATATAATTTTTAAAACTTCCTTCAAATATCATTAGCAAGTGAGAAATCGATGGATTATTGGCTAGTGTGTGAAACATTTTCAATATCGCAAGCCATGCCACTAAAATAAAGCATTTTTAATTATATGGAAAGTATTTTATTAATAGGCAATTTAGAAAGTATTTTATTAATAGGCAATTTAGAATGCCTTGAGTGGTACCCAGGAGTCTGAAGGACCTCATACCTAGACACAGGAAGACCCAGGTCCACATACAGGCTGCTTGTCCTAGGAAATGCAGTAGCAGTGTATGAAAGTTTATATACATTGTTTCTGATTTTACTGGAGAATATAACAAAAAGCATCCTGTTTCAGGATGATAAAACAAGGTGACCGGGTGGGACAGGTGCAATAGAGACTACAGTCAAGGATCTCAAGTTCAAATGAACTGAGACCCTATCTCAAAATAAAAAGTAAGAAGGAACTGATAGTGTAGCTCAGTGGTAAAGTGTCTGTCCAGCAAGCATGAAGCCCTAAATTCAATCCCCAGTACGGCCCAGAAGCAAGAAAGAGAAGCTATGACTCCACGCCCCGCCACACTACAAGACAGTAAATGGAGAAAGAGTGTCCAAAAACAAGTCTTAGGATGTCACACTTCCATGCAGAGCAAGCAGGATAACTGCTCCAGGGATTCCAAAGGAATAAAGAGAATGGGCTCTACCCACAAGAATGAGATGAAGGGCTTCATCTCCCGACTTGAGATGCCCTTCTTGGAATCTAACAGCAAGGTTACAGGCAACAGGGGAGAGCAGAGCCATCTCCTCCCAAAGCACCTGCAGGTTCCCATGCTGGAGCAGACATATAGGGAGAGTGTCACTCAACCCTGCCTTCAGCTGCTGTCTCTGCAGAGCCTTTTCTGCCTCCCAAAATTCCTACAGTCAAATGATATTCCCAAAATCCATCAATACTGTCTGTCACTGAGTAGGCACCCCATTGCTCCATGGGTAGCAGATATTTAATTGTGTAGACCTGTGGCAACATCTGAGAGCCACTTGAAGAAAACTCTTGAAATCAGATAGCTGTAAGGGCAACATATACTCTAAGCCATTCTCTTACAGATGTTTACTGGAAGATTAGGAAAACAACACATGACTGCCATTGTGTCAACCAAGAAGAGCCATACAATCCTTCTTTAAACAATGGAGCAGCCAAACAGATGCCCCCAGCCAGGAACCTGTGAGTGCTGCACAAGTCCATGGGGCTGGCGTTCTTTCAGAAGGATAAAAAATAGGAAAGACATGATTGATGGCCTCAAGTCCAAAGTCAAGTATCATGGGGAATGGACTCTTAGCTCTCCTGAAGTAGAACTATGTACAGTGTCTCCTCCTTTAGGTTGTAGGACTTGGTCAAAGCCACTGATGTAGTGTACAAAGTGACAAAGCTATCTGCTGGTCTGCAGTAACCCCCAAGACATAGAGGATTCCAAAGGGAAGATTCCGAACAAGTTGACCACTCTCCAACTCTCCAATGCCCTATTTTGTTCTTGGTTCAATAGTCATTCAATAATTATTCACTCTAAATTCAGGGCGAACATAATCCTAGCTTTCCACACCTTACTAAGTTGACAGTACTCTTCTCGGTTGGTAAATGATAAAACTTAGGTGAGGGATTGCACTGTCTATGAGGGCCACAAAGTTGACCCTTCCTAGTGTGACTCCAGTGGCCTCTGACCTGACTTACGCAGTCTGGCTCATTAGAGGGAAAAACAAAACAAAAATCTTTTAAAGCATTGAATACCAAGGTCAAGTTCTGGGAGGGTGAGAGTGCAGTCTGGGAGGACACAGTGGATAGATGAGGTGGTGAGGGCCACTGGGGTAGAGGCTAGAGCTGGGGGCTGGGAGGTGTGATAATTCCCAGCTTTTTTTTTTTTTCCTCTTCCTCATTCCACTCAGGAGACATGTGAAGCTCTAGGGCATGGGAACAGGCCATGAGACTGGAAGTCAGAAGAACTCTGCCCATACCATCACAGGAATGGTATGACCTTCAAGAGTGTCCCAATTCCTCTGAACTTTAAGTTCTTCTATTTAAATGGAGACAATGGTGCCTCCTAGCATCGTGCATGACATAAGTATACTGGTACATCGACATGAGAACAAAAGTCAAAAAATAAAAACACCAGGCCTACTCTATAATGGAGCTGCCCTGGTCTGGATGGGAAATTTGCCCACAAGCTTCTGTGGTTTCCTGGCTGGTGGTACTGTTTGGGGAGGCTGTGGAAACACTGGGGCTGTGACTTAGATAGTGGGAGTGAGTGGCTGGCCTTTGAAAGTGACACTTGCTTCTGCTTCCGGCCTAAGCTCTCTGATTCCTGATCTATTGATATGTGAACAGGCTTGAGATACGCTGTAAGCCCTTACTACTACAGGCCACGTTTCTCCAGCCACAAGCTCCGACTACCACAGGCCACGTTTCTCAAGCTACCCTGTTCTTCCCACTATGACAGACTGCTCTCTCTAAACTGGGAGCCCAAACCAACTTCTCTTCCCTGAAGTGACTTCTGTCGTGCTTTTGGTCACAGAGGTGAGAAAAGGAACTGATACAGATGAATCTTGGAGTCATTTCCGGTTTTCAGGCTGTGTGCCACACTCTATGACTTTCACACACTTTCCTGAGTAGGGTGTGAGGGTGCAGTCAGCAAATGCCCTCTACTCCATGGGACGTCTGTCTCTCCTCTGGCTAAGTGGCAAGAGAAATAACCATAAAAGCTCATTTCCCAAAAGAATTTATACCCTTGTCTCAAAGCAATAAGGTTTGTTCTTGACTTCCAAGTTTTTAAATCCTTCATATTTGTTCAGTTATGTTTCTTTTTCCTACTTCTAAAAGGCTTCTGTGCTTGACCGTTTTGGAAATAAGAGCTCAAAACTGTTCCACCAGCTCATAAAGCTTGTTAGCCAGGAGCCAAAAGGTAGGGCAGGAGGGAGGTGCAGGACCTGAGCTTGCCAAGTCAGCTATGGTCTTATTGGTGGCGGTAATATTAAACAGTCTCCAAGTCACAGGTCTTGGAGAGGGCCTGTGCAAACACCACCACAGGCACTCAGTGTGAGGCTAGGAACACACAAGAGAAAGTCATGGGTGGCATTGGAAATGCACTGGATACAGGGCTGGAGATAACCTGAGCAGCTCTTGCAAAACAGAGCCTCCGAGGACCCTCTTCAGAGGGAGCCTCTAGACCAGAGTCAGAGGGAGGCTGTTCAACACCCTGACTGCGGCTCAGGAATAAGGGGTATTCCAATACACAATAGACAGAACCTGGTACTTCCTGGGACAGCATTTGGAGAGGAACAACGGGCAGAGGGGCCCTGGAATGATGGTGAGTGACAAACATCTACACAGGACAACAACATGGTGGAGGGATGGTTATGGTTTGGGTGTAAACTGTCCACCAGAGGCTCACTGTTTGAACAGTGGACCTCTGGGTGGTGGTACTTTTCCAGGAGAAGACAGATGAACCTTGTGGACCTCCCTAACTGCCAGGTATGAGGCATTAGGAACAGGGCTTATGGGCTATAGCCTGATTCCAGTTCTGGCCAGCTGTGTTTCTGTGTTCTGATTCCTTGAAATGTATCCAGTTATGCCACAAGCTCCAGCCACCACACGCAGAGATGCAGCCCCTGTGCCTTCCCCACCAGGAAGCTGTGAACTCAACCAGATCCTTCTTCCCCAAAGCTGCTGTTGTTGGGGACTTTTCCATAGAATTCAAAGGTGACCAAACAGGAATCGACCCAGAGGAGAATTCTTCATGAGAATTTTTTTTTTAAAGATCACCCCTCTCAGGAGCTAGCCTCGCTAAAAGAGAGGGATCAGACCTTCTAGCTGATGGCTGTATAGATGAGCACCATGACTACAGAGTCCCACCTGTGGTCTCTGAATGGAGTCACTCCTGGGCAATACAGGGCGGGGGGCCCACAGTGCACACTGAAAACCCACGCCTGACTTCAGCAGCTTAGAGCCCCCATTTTCGGCGTACAGCCCTAGAGCTCCTGTGAACATGTGATTAGCCTCTTGAAATTTACTGCTTAGATTCCACCGTAGTGTAGATCACAACACTCGTCTATCATGAAGCAACACCTCTGAGAAGTGAATCCTTTCATTGTTCCTTACAAAATTGATGGCAGCTCTGCAGAATGAGCCACACTGTCCATGCAGATGAAACTGTCATCCACAAGTCACCCTGGGGGGAGGGGTATCAAAAGACAGTATGTCATAGTCATGGCAGACACTGAGACAGAGTGATCCATAACCAGCAAAGCTTCCTTCTACTCCTGCACTTGGCAGCAAGGTACTTAGCTAACTTGTGCCTCGATTTCCTCAACTTTAGAACAGACATAATAAATATCTATTCACAGAGTTCCCAAAAGGATCAAAGACCAAGATACACACAACTAGGCCTGCATGCCACTTAGGAAGCTAAGGCAGGAAGATCAAAGCTTAGGAGGAGCCTTGGCTCCAGAGTGAGTTAAGGCAGGTTTGGGCAACTTAGTGAAGCCCTGTCCCCAAATAAAACTTAAAAAGAGGGCTGAGGGGACAGAGCTCAATGGTAGAACACTTGTCCAGCATTCACAAAGCCTGAAATTCAACCCTCATTACAGAAGTGGGGAAGTACACACACACACACACACACACACACACACATATAGAGAGAGAGAGAGAGATACAGACAGAGAGAGAGAGAGAGAGAGAGAGAGAGAGAGAAGTGAGCGCTTAGGCATTACTATGGTACCTATGGTACAATTATCACCATTGCCACAATTAATAAATTCTAGGCTCAGACAAACCAACAGTGTCATGTAACAGAATGAACACATGATCTTGAGGAGCATCTTCAGCAAAAAGATGAGTACCTGAAGCTCAATTTCACATCCTCTGTGATAAAGGAAAATAACAGAATCTCACGGAGATTACAACACATCAGGAAGTCATTGCCACACTCATCTTTACTCTTCCAAAACAGGGCTGGAAGTTTTTGAACAATTATTCTGATCTAAAGAGAGGGTGCGGCCCGACATTTATCCAGGGCCTAGGTAAATAGATGATATTCCTGCCACTATTTGCGTTTCTATTGGTCCCTATGCTGAGCAATCAATAATAAATGTTGTTTAAACAAATGGTGTAATTTTCCAATCTGTGTTGTTCTAAACCGACCTTTCCTCCTCGCTGCCATTTGTAATGCATGCATAATTCATTGGCCAAGCAGAAGGAGAAGCAAGGAGGTTGGTCTAAGTGGCCCTTTTTGGGTTTTTTTTTTGATCATTTATTATAATCCCATAAATAAAACAGGTTCGTCACTGTAAATATGTGTGTTATCTAGAGGTGTATTTAGTGAGAAAAATAGTAACAGCTAGGCTACCTCTCCTAGCAATTTCCAGGCATAATTAATTGCTGAAAAGATGTATTTTCCAAGTTGAGAGGCCTCTAATAGAAGGAAAGTAAGAGCCATTGTCAACATTAATGATAGAAGGAAATTCTGAAGGGCAGAGTCCTTTGCCATTTGGAGGAAGTGTTCTGCTAGAGACACTGTGTGGGAGGCACCTAGCCTGTTTTTCTCCAAGTGGAGATATGTGGGTGTGTACTTTACACTAAATACCTTTCAATAAATCATAAATCAAGGGCTTTACAGAGCTAGCTATTGTTAGTTTTACTCATGATTGCTGTTGGTTCACATATATGAACACACATCTCCATATGACAAAAACAGGAATGCAGTATGTGTGTGCACATGCAGGGGTGTGTGTGTGTGTGTGTGTGTGTGTGTGTGTATAATTTAAAGATAAATAAAGCATGAATCAAGAATCTTCCAGAGCTAGTGTCCATCAACTCTGACTCTGATCTGCTGTTTGCTCACCTGCATGCATTCATGTGCAATAAACACTTCCAATACGGGAAGCCAGAGGAAGATGCCACTCTTTCCCCAAAGGGCACCTCTGTGCCGTCCCTCAGATCATAGCAGATGACATGTCAATGAAACGGTGCTTGCTCTCATCCCGGAGATCAAAATGAGGGCTTAACCTGCAATTCACACTACAAGTCCCGTGACACTTGCCGGATCTGAAGACTTCATCTAATCTTCCTGGCTGGGAAAAAAATAATCAAATACTCTAGCAAAGATGTATTGACAACTCTTAATTAACCATGCTAATGGGGGTGGGACGCATGGATAAATACATTCCACACATAACCCCAAACCTTCATTTGGTCGTTAATTTCCACCTCTCCTTCACTAAATCTTGTGGAGATAAAGAGCGACTGATGGGGTGGGAGACAGACATTGGCTAATCCTTTCACATTTGAATCTCTTGATGTCTGTATGTGTGCTATGCAAATCCTCTCTAGACAAGCTAACAAGCAAGTGAATGGCCACAAGTCCATCCAATCCAAGAACTGTGGTTCAGTGGTCATCTTTTTGGATTCTTGCTAGTAAATACACTTTGGGTGTCCATCTGAATAGTATTAGTGGAAAATATTTTCAGTAACTGAGACAAACTGGATGGAGACTTGTGGTTTCTTGCCCTTTTATTACTGCTCTAAAGAGAAAAAAAGAAAGCTCCCATACATACATGCGCGCACACATGGCAGCTTCCTGCGCGCACACATGGCAGCTTCCTGCAGTACCAGTGCTACAAAACCAAAACCCACACCTAGGCATTAGCCAAAGCAGAGAGAAGAAAGGGAGCTAGGGAGTTCCTTAAGAGAGCCCTTGAAGAAGCATTATTAAGCACTTTCTGGTTTTCAGGCTCTAAAAGAATACACAATAATGAGACCCCCTTAAAAAAAATGTGGGAATGGTAACCAAGCAAAGAATGAAAGAAACATTCCCTTTTGTCTTAACTATCCAGTGCAGTCCCATCAGGAGCCAGAAGGCAAGACTGTGCGTCCCTGAGGAGGGTACTCCATTCAAGCCTCCCCTGCCTGGGTGGTGCTCTCTATAGCTGTGATCAACAAGGCAGAGATGGGTACTGTGGACTTCTTGCTGTGGAAATCGTTTACCTTGTTAGATAACACCATTGCTCCATCTCATCTGAAACAGCATTATCTGGTGTCATCCTTCTGCCACACAGGAGGAAACAAAGGCACAGGGGAAGTCAAGCCATTTATCTGAACTTGCACAGCTAAAAAGGAACAGCGTCCAGAATGAACCCCAGGCCATCATGCTTCAGCACCCATCTTAGTACCTTGACACTGGCAGTTTTGAAGTTCATCCTACCATATCACACACTGCACTCTGGCCACCTGCACTTTCTCACTGAATCACTACACAGCCCTATAAATGAGAGTTCGCTACTGTTTTACACTTAAGGAACTGATCTTGCAGAGGGGTAGTGAGCTGTCAAGGTGACAGGGCCCAGGAGTGGAGAGCAGCGGATCAAAAGCCAGGACTGTTTCTCGGGGTGAAGGCAATGATTAAGAGCTCAGGTCCAGAGCGGGTCTGAATCAGCACTGCACACTAGGGACCTGGCCCCAACCTTGGATTACTGTAGGACTTTATTGCTTTCAGACTCTCTGGGCTTGGCACACCTGCTTCTTCCTTCTCCTTCTGGTGCCCTTTCTCTCCATCCAGGTCCCAGCCCCTCTATCTCCCCATCCTGCTATCTCTGCTGAAAGTACTGGGGAAATGGTCACCCTTCCCAATGCCACAATCTAGCCTGCAGTTTTCCATTCCTGGAGGGGAGAAATCAGTATCTCTGTGTTTGGGGGGGAGGGGACAATACAAACACAAAAAATGAAAACCAAAATGTTGCTGAAATGATCAATTTTCCTAGAACATGTTTCCACACTCTTGTCTCCCTGGCTTTCACAGTTGTGGGGTTCAACCTCCACAGGCCATGCCTTCTCACCTCTACCTGAAAGCTACCTGAGGCTTAAAAACCACGTAGGCTTCTGAGATCCAGGTTGCAGACCAAAAACATAAAGGGATTAAGAGGACTCAAGATTTACACGTAAAATACAAGCAAATTTCTCAAGAGGCCACTGTTGACAAGGCAGAAGGCAGTTACCCAGCACAGCAGTAAGACATAGTACCCAGGGTATAGTGAAGGGCTTCTTTTGGTATATGAAGAGCCCATGAAAGAGCAGAGGGGCCTGAGGAGGCAGTTCAGCTCTGGAGACAACTCCACACTGTCCACATCCTCAGGACCAGCCCATAAGTTTAGGGAAGAGGACAGGAGCATGTCTGCTCATCTGTAGCACGGGGCATGAGAGAACTCACCTTCAGTGCTGCCAAGAGGATGTCAGAAAACAATGAGCCCACCCCTGAGCAGATGATGAGTGATCTTGGTCAGCATCATTGTTACTTCACATGGCTTGTCCAGCCTATCCCAGAGTACATGGCCTTACCTTGAGAGACTCGCCATTCAGTCCCCACTGTATAGAGAACATGGGTGGTCACAGCTCCACTGGGGTCATTACATTGCCAGGGTCTTCTTTGTTTTTTTTTGTTTTTTTTTATTTATTTATTTATTTATTTATTTATTTATTTATTTATTTATTTATTTATTTATTTTGGTTTTTCGAGACAGGGTTTCTCTGTGTAGCTTTGCACCTTTCCTGGAACTCACTCGGTAGCCCAGGCTGGCCTTGAACTCACAGAGATCTGCCTGGCTCTGCCTCCCGAGTACTGGGATTAAAGGCGTGCGCCACCAACGCCCGGCTCAGGGTCTTCTTTATTAAGAGACACACCGAGAAGCAATGCAGGATGGTCAGTGTAACTGGGTGGAGGGAAAGGAATAATCCCATATCCAGCTGGACACATATGGACCATAAGTGCATGCCCAGGTGATCAGAAACTGGCCCAAGCCCATAGACTTGGGAGTTGAGAGCCAGGGGAGACCATGAGTTTTCACAGGGTCAGTGCGGCTATGCAAGCGGAGGGTTTGCACTGAGCTGATAGAAAGAAAAGGAAAAGAGATTTTGGTTGATATCTGGGTGGATGCATATGGTACAATCATCATCTGCATTCATGTGCCACCTCCTCTGTTCATCCATCACCCTCCTTTAGGACCAGTCAGCATCCTTACTAGTGCTCTAGGCCTGAGGTTCTCAGTGGAGCCTTCTGCATCACGGCATAAAAAGCCAAGAGTTGGCAACAGGAGTCAGGTCCACTAAGGAAAGATTTTCAAGACTTCATAAGACAGTTCAGTTCTTATTGTCACAGCACTTCGAAGAGTGTCAATGGAAATGCACTCCTCTCCCTCAGCTGCCCCAGCGACTTCATGTCCCCTCCTAAGCTCCTCACACCCTCTCCTGATATCCCACAGTTTTGTACACTGCAGTCCCTCAACAAATATTTTCAGAAAGACTGAACCTGACACAAGAGTGCCAGGCAAGGGCAGAGGTCCCATAGACTTCTGGCAGCAAACACAGAAATTGCACTGCGGCTCCGTCTCTCTAGATAACCATGTTATCCCATCCGGTGTGGGATAATAATACATCCTCATGCAAGACTCCAACTAACCAGGCCTGTGCTGCTACGGGCTGACTGGAAATGGGGCCTCTCACATTCCTGTGGCTGCGAAGATCACTGCAGGGTCCTGGGATTTATTTCCCTTTAGCAAGAGCTGAGGACAGATAATGAATACACCTCCTCAACTGATCAATTACCTGCACTTACAGCCTGGCACCATCCCTCCTCCCGAACAAGGTGAAAAGAACAGACCCATGAGTGATGGTCAGAAGGAACTGGCTTCAGAAGAGGAAGGAGAAAATATTAAGAAATCAACATGAGCATTTAAAAGCAAAGCCCTTTCCACGCCACTGAAGCTGCTTGGACATTCATCTTGTTCCCGGACTCTGCTTCACCAAACTTGATGGAAGATGGCTGAACTGACATAAAGACCAGCCCAACGTGAGCAGCCGTGATTGATGGGGCCATTCCCAGCATCAGCCAAAACTGGCACTAAAAGATGCCTCAAGCTTCCTGTTAACTGTTTTATGAAGGGACCAAAACACTTCCCATGCCCCCTGCCCCCCAGTCAAAGAATAAATTAGCAGAATAAGTGATTCCAAAAACAGAGCTACATCCAACAGAGAGGGAGAAAGAGTAGGTCATGGGATATGAGTCTCTGGGGGAAGACGGTGACCACGAAAACTGGGTTCTATCAGGCTTTATCTAGATGCAGCAGTTTGGGTTTCAGGTACACAATTCAAGTGGGTTTTATTTAATTCCAAAAAAATAACAAACTGTGCCATTAAGTAGTCCTACCATAGAATCACGATGGCAAAAGAAAGAAAATCTAGCTTTCCTTGGAAGTCTGGGAACACAGGCACAGATGTTCCAAATGAGTCAAGGTACAGAAAGAGTAGGGGAGGGTGAGCATCCACCAAAAACCCAGGGAGGGCAGCTTGGCATGGCCTGTGCTCAAGTACACACTCTTTCAGTCTGCAGAGGATGAGACATTTGCAGGAAGACCATATTCTTAGAAGGTTGCTTAATATGGAAAGGAAAAGAGCATGCTTTCAGGAGTGCTGGGGAGCCTTTCTTTCTGTCCTTTCTGGAGTGTAGGAGACCTTTCCCTGCCTTTCTTCCCTCTTAGGTTTGAAGTAGGTTAATTATGGCCTGGGAGTGTCTTCAAACATCTTGGCACTTGGGACTCTGCCACTGTCAAAGGAGAGGACAATGGTGCAGCAGGAACTAACTTAGAAAGCATCACAAGCCCAGGGCTGAAGCCATGTCAGGCGATCTGTGGGGTGACAAATACCTCTTCAGCACCCACGCGACTCTGAAGATATGTACATTATGGAAATCTAAAAGACACTTGGCTTTTAAAATCAAATGGATCTTTGGCTATCAACAATAAGCTGATACATCATCATTTTTAGTGAAAAGGCCCGGGTATTTCATGTCCTAACCTGGTTCTCAGTGAGGCCCAGGGACTCTCACTACACTATAGATTTCTGGCTTAGCTTAGTAGGTGACCTCAAGCTTCCTTATCTTGATCTGGAAGTCCTAGAGCTTTCAAAGCAGAGATGTTCATGGCAATATAATACACCAGTGAAAAGAGAAAGCCACAACCTGACCACGCAAGTATCAAGACAACACCCGGACTAAGCCATGATGTGGGTTTCTAACCCCATGACCATTCAGACCATTGTCCAGGGCCATTGAAAAGGTGGAGGTGTGGCTGTGAAATACTAAGCCTCAATGGCATGCTGAGTTAAAGCTGAGCATCTTTAGGGTGTTTGGATTGTGGGAACAGAATAAATTTCATGCAAATGAGGGTGTCCTTCACACGTACACATGGTACCATGACAAAAAAACAAAACAAGCTAGCTGGGCATTTTAAAAATACTGGGAGATACTGGGAGAGGGCATGCCAAAATTCTGAACAGGCACCCTTGATCAGAGAAGCTTCTGTCTGCCATGAGTGACGGTTAGTGCTAAGACTCAGAACTGGTCAAAGTGCTAAGAATAAAAACCTGCTGTGAGACCAGGTGGCGGTGGCTCACGCCTTTAATCCCAGCACTCGGGAGGCAGAGCCAGGAGGATCTCTGTGAGTTCGAGGCCAGCCTGGTCTACAGAGCGAGATCCAGGATAGGCACCAAAACTACACAGAGAAACCCTGTCTCAAAAAACCAAAAAAAAAAAAAAAACCCTGCTGTGAGCTCAGTCCTAAATGGGACATTTACAGTACCCTCTCTAAGGCTCAAGAAACATCACCAAAGAGCAGGTGGAAGGAAGCAGAGGATGAGAAGTATTGTGTGAAACACTCTCCTCTGGACAGGACACCACTATTCTATCTGTAGACTCACAGCATTGGTAGATACCCGCTCAAGGCTGGGCCAATCTTCACTCCATTCCCGGGGGCGGCAGGCAGCTAACGGTTTTTGGGGAAAGGAGTCAAATTCCTCAGTTGTTTAGCCCCTGATAAATTTGCCTTTGTTCCAGTAAAAAACCCTACACCCACTCTCAGGCAAGCAACTCTAATTCAATGTAGTGGGCAGGAAAAGAGGGAAGACTTGCTGGGAGGAAAAAGGGTTCAGCGGGAGGGGAACCGAAGTTCATTATATAAATTATGAAATTATGAGAGAATAAATAATTTTATAAAAAATTGAAAATGCTGAGTAAGTGGGTCGATACTAGATGACTCTCTCTTCTCCTCTCTCTCTCTCTCTCTCTCTCAATTTTTGTGACATTCCATTTTCTTAACACATATGTTTCTATTTACATGGGATATCACTAGCTTTAAGAATTCCTCTAATGAAGAAGAAAGGGTTTTTTGCTTCACGATCACTGACTAGCTGAGGCCTGTGTATTCTGAGATCATGGAACTCATTTCATGCAGGCCTAGAAGATGTGCTGCAGAGCCCTGAACATGAGTGACATGGGGTGGTACCATTCTTGGGTTGGTATAAATGGAGAAAGTGAGCTGAGAGGAAGTTTGTATCCACTGCTCTCTGCTTCCTGACTGTGGAGTTAACGGGACTGGCTACTTCAAGCAGAACTTGATGCCTGAACTTCCCTGCCATGATGAATCGATTGCACCTCAAACTACAAGTCAAACAAACTACATCCATTGAGTTGATGCCATCAGGATATCTTGTCAGAGCAACGAAAAGTAATGAAGACAACTGTTGTCACCTCCTTACCACTGAGGACCCTGTGGTGTCACTGCATTAAGTCACCAAAGGTAGAAAAGGAGAGGGCAGAAACCAATATCCAGGGAAGGAGATATTCCAACCCTAAGAATCCCTCCACAATGTGCAGAGCCAAAACAAGGCCCTTGCTGGGGAGTGACCAACACGAGAAATCAAACTGTACAGTACAGACTGGGCCAGAGTCAGAGTTCCTTCAAGTTCAAATGTAAACATGTGTCCTGTGATTCCACAGAGAAGTAGGCTGGTATGAGACTCTCAGTCCTCCTGGACATTCTCAGCAGTGTCTGCCTTCACCCTGTCCTCTCACGGGTACATATGGGTCCTAGAGATGGGAGCACAGTCAGAGAGGAAGCACGAGACTATCACACCACCCACTCCCACCCTTCCAACCTGAGTTCTACTCCTTCTTCACCTGTAGATTTGTGTCTCATTTACAATGGAATGCGGCCTTTGGTGGGACCACAAAGAAAACTCCTCATTATAAACTAGGAGACGTGTGGAGAGAGAATTATTTACCCAAAGGCAGTGCTGGGTCAGTGTTGCCCCAATATTTATTTAGCCCACACACAGAGAAGTTGTGTTAACATTTGCCAGAGAATGTAGCTTTATAAAGTAACCAGTTAAAAAAAGAAAAAAGACAGCGTATCATTTTACAAATAACTTTACAATTGCTCAAGTTAAATGGCTGGTCTCTCTCAGGTTTGGCTTTCCCAAATGCTAAAGAAAAGATATCCAGAATTATGTCTCATAAAATACAGGTATTACAGACTGGCTGTTTAGCCCATTAAAGAAAATGGAGAGTGAAATGTGAGTTATTTCTACCCAAGGCAGAAGCAGACAGAGTTACCAAAATTACGTTAGGCCAATGTGGCAATTCTTTAAGTCCGCAGGGCAGCACAACTAACGGCTCCTGTGCCAAAATCCTATTAGGAGGGCTGTATTTGTCAGCCACCAGTGACGGGAATTCCATTTCTCAGACCCCAATAGAGTGTAGCTATAGAGAATTTACCCAAAACATTTGTGTTTGGTTAATCAGCGGTATTTGCAGGCCATGAACTATCACTGGAAAGAGAAAGCACAGCAAACAAAAGTAATTAAGGGCCACTGACATGAACTGACTACTTACTCTACGTTTGAAACCACAGGAAGTGCTTAGCACAGGAAGTGTACCTGTAAAATTGAAAGCCAGAGAATACCATGGATATCCTCATTCCCAGATTCCGGCACTCACATCTGCACAATGGGGACTCACTCCTCTGGCCATGGTGTTCATTGAATATCGTGAGTCATGGCCATGAGGTTACAATGGAAAACCAGAGTATCAAAGTAGGTTAAGAACACACTAACTGAGATAGGAGTCAGGAGGTCAAGAGATACCATGACCACAACAGAAGGAGTGTGTGGCCCCCACTCATTCATCCTTAGAGTCTCCTGACTTTTAGCAACTTTGCTTGAGTTCCCAAAAGAGCTAGGGCCTACACCCAGTTCCTTGCCCGACTTCTCAGCGAGATGAAGGGAGGAACATCTCAAGGGTGTTAACGTCTTACGTTCTTCTACCCAAAGAAACTGCTGGCCCAGCCTGCCCCTAGGAGGCATTCCATGAAGATTCACTTATGCATAGTACAAATGTATATCATGAGGCCTCTGCTCTGGAATGATTGCTGTGAGGGAGAAAGACATTCCAGACTGCAAAGCAAGGACACAAACGTTAAATTTCCTGAGGGAAGTTCCTCGGGTGCCTGCTAGAGATTATAGGGCAAAAATCATTAGAGACTGGATAGCTTGAAAGAAACAAACGTTGCTCTCTAACTGGAACCTGACTGATGGGCTTCCACAGTCCCCACTCTTCCATGTCTCACAGGTAACAAACACACAGTATTGGGAGATGCCTCCAGCAAGGGTGCAAAAATGCCATGACAGTGACATTAGGTTTCTTAAGTGAAAATGTGATTATGAACACAAGACAAGAAAGTAAGGAAGGAAGGAAACAAGCCAGCAAGCAAGCAGGATGCTGAGAAATCTCAAGTCATCTGAGGACAAGTTTCACCAAAAAATGAATTTGCTAAAAATTTATGGGGGGAAAAAGGTTCTTTTATTGTTGTATTTTAGAGCTCTATGAATTCTGGAATACCAGAAAAGAGACCGCAGATGGGTCTTTACAAGCATTACTGAAACACTTTCTTGATCCAGGCAGCCTTATCCCCAGGAGGGAAGGTGGGGTAAGGAGGCTGGCTGGGCTCAGGCCAGCAAGGCTCGGGCCAGGCCTCCCACTCCCAACAGCTCCACCAAACTTCCCCCAAGAGGTTTGGTTTAATGAAAGAATTTAGGAGCAACAAAAAAGACTGAAAATCATTGCTGAATGTCAGAGGTTGGCAAACCTCATCCCATCCTTTTTTTTAGGTAGAGGGCCAGATGGTAAATAATTTAAGCTTTGGGGGCCAAGAGGCAAAACCAAGGCCACTAAGAGGTACTCATGTAAAGAGGGAGAAAACAAGCCCTTTTTAATTGAAGGGACCCAAAACACAGAGATGTGAATAATTCAATTTTCACCTGCATGTGTCATAATATTCTCCTCTTGATTCCCCCTCAGCCACTTAAAATTATAAGTCTACTTATTCTTCCCCTAAAAATTGCAGACTTCATTGGACCTGTGTACAATGGTTTGTAACAACTGGTCTAGTTCTTTGCAGGTCAGGCAGGACCCAGTCCTAGAATGAGACCTGCTAGCAACCACTGCATGGTGATCATGTGGGACCAAGGACCAGAACAGAGGGAAACAGACCTGACAGCTATTGAAGCAAGAAGCACCTTCAACAGACCTGCCATTGGTGGTGGTGGGGGAGGGCGCAACTGCTTTCTGTCCACTTTCAAGATTTAAACACCAAATGTGGTATGTACCATAACTTAGCAAAAAGATATTTTCCTGAAATATACATATCTTTTCGAAAGTTATAGCTAGGGGCTGAAAGAGATGACTTAGCAGTTAAAAGTACAATGTACTGCTATTGTAGAGGACAGCAACTTAGCTCCCAGCACCCATGTCAAGCAGTTCAGAAGGGTCTATATATCTAGTTGCAAGGGGTCAGATGCCCTCTTTTGGATCCCACTGGCACCTGCACTCACATGCATAGTACCACACAGGTATGTGTATGTATGTATATACATATAATTTTTAAAAATACTAATATAGATCTATTTTTAAAGCTACCTCTTAAAAAACACCCTCTTTTACCACTTAAGTTGGAATTATGGTAGAGAAGGGAGGTACAAGCTTCTCATTTGCATTACACATTTTCAGAGGAGATCACCAGAAAACTGAGTATTGACAAAGCACCTCATGCATATACAAATCAATCAAACTTCATATTGTCCTCCAGTGTCCGGACACCTCCTTTGGAGCTCAGTGAGTCCGGCATGTCCTTCAAGGGACAACCCATCCATCACCAGCCCCCAGACCTACTCTGTGACCCTTGGGCATTTGACTTCTTGCTAACTTTTAAGTCTGGCTTTGTATACAGATTTCATGGTATCCTAATGCCTTCTCCTTCTTGAGCAAGGACTAAGATAAGATAAGCCCAGTAAAAATGTACTCTCTGCCCTACAGAAGGGTAGGAAATAATCTGAAAGGCTCTTGAAAGTAAACCAAAACCAAGTCTGGTATCTAAAATTGCTGTGAGGAAAGTCTCTAGCAGAGAAGAGGAAGACCACAGTGACCTTCAAATTCTGAAGTTACTCACTGAAAATGCAAGTCAGCTGTCAAGCAAAAGCAACCTCAGTTCAACTGTCCTCCATGTGTGGTGGGTCTTTTTAGATCCGCCACCATCCTCCATATTTGCACAAAGCAGCCCAGAAATAATGTCTGCAATATCACTATGAGCCTCATATGTTTTGCATAAATTATATCATCAAAACTTTCAAAATGAGGCAAAGAAGCTGTTTAACTTCATTTGATAGATAAGAAAACTGTAACACTGAATGTTAATTAACGTGCCTAAGTTATAAGATAAGCAAGCATCAGATGTAAGCATTCAAAGCCTGTATCTAGAAGCTACAGTCTAGACAGATTGTCAAGTTGTGGTCCATAGGGTAAATCTGGCCCACTGCCTGGCTCTATAAATAAAGTTTTATTGCAACAAAGCATTCATGTATATATTTTGTATGTTGCTTCCATGCTTTAATAGTAGAACAGCATTTCAACAATGACTATAAAGACCACAATCTAAAAGTATTCACTATGCAGCCTTTTGGCAAAAAACGGTCATGCTGCAGCCCCTTGTGGATTCTGACCTTGCTATAGTCCTGTGTTGGTGAAAGCCAGATCCCTCAAAGGCTCTCTGTGAAGCCGCACACCTGGGCAGTTGCTCAGATACAGGCAGCCTTGTAACCTCCTTAACCAGGTATATGGACTGCCTTGTTGCTGGACAATGCAAGCATCCATGATGGGAGAACAGCCTGTCTATAGGCAGCTTGCTAGAGAGCTTTGTACACAAGGTACAAAGGAGCTACACAGGGCCTACCACGCTTCACTCTATTTCAGAGTTTGATAGAGACAACAGGAAGCAGGAAGAAAAGCAAAAAGGCACAAGGAGGGAAACACAGACTAGAGATAGTGGGGCAATACAGACTGACCATGCAGGCAGAGCTGAAGGCCAGGCCAGGTAGACGCTCTTTCTAGCCACAGGAAAAACTGGGGTCTGAACTCCCATTACTTCAAGTGCACTTCCATGGCTGCCACAGCGGATCAAGAAAGGCTGGTCTGGCAGGCTTTCACTAGGCCAGATAGCAAGGACCAAATGCCTAGAGAGATGTATCCTGTCAATGTACACATAAAAATTATAATAATTTGAAATACATTCTTGTTTTGTTGGGTTTTTTTTTGTTTTTGTTTTTGAGACAGGATATCTCTATCTAGTTTTTGAGCCTACCCTGGAACTCACTCTGTAGACCATGCTGGCCTCGAACTCACAGAGATCCACTTGCCTCTGCCTGCCGAGTGCTGGGATTAAAAGTATGTGCCACCACCACCGCTAGCCTTGAAATACATTCTTAATTATTTATATTTACCTCCATTATTGCTAACATCATTTTTGTGTGTACTTTTTCTCATTTTAAAGCCAGCAAACAGGCTGGTGTGGTGGTGCATACCTTTAATCCCAGCATTCATGAGAAAGCAAAGGCAGATAGATTTCTGTGAGCTCAAGGTCAGCCAGGGCTGCATAGTGAAACACTGTCTTAAAAACAAAAATAACAACAACAAACAAACAAATAAAAATCCCTAAAGTCAACAAGTAAATAAAAATAATAATTTTTCTTCCCTCTCCACTTTTTTTTTTTTAAACAAAAAGGCTAGATGTTAAGTTTTTAAGACCACCCAGCAGGACACTTTAAGTTGGTTTTTTTTTTTTTTTTACCCTAATCTCCTTGCTAGAAAAGAAAAAGAGAGAGAGAGAGAGAGAGGAAAAGAAAGTAAATGAGAAAAGAGAAAAGAATGTGAGGAAAGAGAAGCAAAGAGAGAGAAAGACTGAGATTCCATATACAAGATCCTTCTTAATCAGTTATTTAACTTTGAGTTTTAAATCCCTTGTGGGATGAGACTTGTGGCCTTTTATAATTTTAGTTCTATTTTTAAAATACAGACACACGGCTCTGTCCCAAATCAACCCAACAGACAGGGAACTGCGGCCAGTGTGTGATAAACGGGAGCTGCCTCGGACTCGGGAGAATAGCAGCATTTGGACACTCTAGGCTCCTGGTTCTTCACATTCAAAAGGAGCTAAAGGAGTCCAGGAGTTCCCCAAATACTAGTCGCAATGACTGCTGGTTTTCAATGACTTTAAAACCAAAACAGGGACGATGGGAAAGGAAGCTGGCTGCTGAGTATCTCTTATCATCTAATGTACAGAGATGCCGTCCTAGAGCTGGAACTGCGGCAAGAGCCTGGACCCCACTCACACACATGTGAACTTCTCATGACCCTCAAGTACACCCATATGATATATCACATACACCATAAAACAGCCTTGTAATTACAGGGAAAAATTGATTTTAAAAGGCCTATATCAAAATTAATAGTCATAAAAATATAATAACCTATGTCAGGGAATTTAGGGACCGCAGCATTTTTTAACATTATATCTCAAATGTATAAATGTTATATATAGCATTCACAAAGGTTTTTTAAATGGAATAACTAATACATTAGGAATTTATTATATAATCTCAATATTTAAAAATAAGTATTAATACCCTTCCCCCATGCTCAGGCCTAAAATCAATATGTTCATCTCAAATCACCTCAAGTTAAAATGCTGATTCCATGGCACATTCTCTGCATCCCAGACTTAAAAGAATAAAGTTCCCTCATCAGCCAGGAGGGGAACCAGTCACACATGCCCCAGCAAGACCGAACACCAGGGAGGTCCTTCCCCCAAGGAAGGAACCAGTATGGAGCTCCAAGGAGAAGAAACTTGGAACATTTGGGTGAAACTAAAGTATATTCTAGGATGAAAACTAAACCAGCAGAAGCAAATGTTTGAAATTCTTGGTGAAGTCCCACTCCACAAGATGAAACCCATACCTGGCACCATTATTGGGCCCAAAACCTCTGGCTAGACAGTTCGTAGGCCTTTGGGGGAACCAACTACTATCATTCCATTAAATAAAGCTAACTCCTAAGAACATCCCTATACTAGACCCATGGATGGTTGCACCTCTCAATTCACATCAGAGAAGCTTCTATTTATAATAGATGGTGATTAACACAGAGACCCACAACTGGCCAAAGTGCAGAGACTAAGAGACTGCAGAATTATCAGCCCCAAAAGGAACCTATATACCCTACCTCATGCCTTCCAAAGTTCAGGGATCACTGTGGAAAAAAGTGTAGAAAGAGTAAGAGCCACAGACTGTTGGTAACTACAAGGAAACAGTATCTTCTAGACTGAGAGAGAGAGAGAGAGAGAGAGAGAGAGAGAGAGAGAGAGAGAGA
>CABHPH010157339.1:25567-40674 GCA_902168325.1 Peromyscus nudipes | reverse complement strand
TTTGTTTTGTTTTGTTTTGTTTTGTGTCATCTTGTCAAAGCTAGAGTCATCTGAGTGGAGAGAACCTCAATTGAGAAAATATCTCCCTAAAATCAGCCTGTAGGCAAGCCTGTGGGGCATTTTTTTGGTAACCAATGATGCAGGATGGCCCAATTCACTGTGGGTAGTGCCTCCCTTGGGCAGAATCTCTTGACTTACATAAGAAAACAGACTGAGCAAGTCATGAGGAGCAAGCCAGTAAGTGTTAGGGTCTGAGAAAAGTCCCGTAAAAGACAACCAGACACGATGCAATCAACAAGAGCATTTACCAGCATGCTGGGGCTGCACATCCAACACACAGGCAAAAATGGCCACCCCCAAGAAAAGCTTGCAGGTTCTTTTATTCACAACTAAAGTAATTTTAAAAGCAGTGTGATTATTCCACCTGGGATCGACTTACGCAAGTGGCAATCATATTGGTACACCCCTGCCAGCCCTAACCAATTAGAAATGTACTAATATGATTGCCACTTGTGTATGTCAATCCCAGGTTGAATGATTTGGCCAAAGTCACAGTGGCAAAGCAGGATTCACACCACAGTTTCTGAGCCTTCACCTTTTCTTACTCCACCCTGTGGAATCCAACAGGATGACTTGCTGTGTGCCTGTTTTCCTAGATGCAGTGGTAACCTTGACTGCTGGGGAAGGGGAGTTCTCAGAGACATGCAAGGATAGCAGGAAAGTGAAGAAATCAGAAGAGTGAGGCTGCTTAACCCAAGCCCTCATACAAGCCACGTTAGATTAATAGTGTGCCTCAACTATTCCCTGACCACATCAGTCCCCCTCCCCCTCCTCTCCCACCCTACCTCTTCTGATAGCAGCGTATCAGACTATGATTTCTGGACCTCACGCTGGCCCATTGTAGGAATGCCCAGGGATGTCCAGGAACTCTACCTCACTTGACCTGACAGATGCTTGAAGGATTTGAAATGTGAGTGGAGGCGTCCCATATGTTGAATGTGGTTGGACTATAAGCAAGGGCCTGAAGATTCCTGTAGTGGTCATCATTCCTGAGTTTGCTGAGGCAGGGATTTCCTTTGACTTCCACATGGCACCTTTTTTTATAGTTTGACCAAGCCAAGAGTTGATTTTGTTGCTCGCAACCTGAATAGTATTGAATAATATATAAAGCTATAGTCTAGTGGTCAAACACGAAGACAAAGAAATCAATATATAATTACAAGCTGTGAAAAACTGCCGCAACGGTGCAGAAGGGTGGGGTCAGAGACAAAACTCAGAAAGGAGACTGTTCAGATTGGAGGCAGGGAAAAGAGTCTTGAGGGGGAGATTCTACTTCAGTTGAAACATTAAAGAGAAGGAATCAGCCTTTTGAGGAGCAAGGGAAAGAATGTATCATCAAGCACAGGAAAAGCACATCAAAGTATCTGAGAGTAGGAAGGGCTCAGGTCAGTCTGGAGACTTACAGGAAGTGAGCAGCACTGAGGCATGAGGAGAGGGTTATTCTGAGTTGAGTCCAGTGTGGGGTTTTCTCCTCTTAGATAGAGTGATGCGTGTCTCTGAGGATGTTCACTTGAAGATGGGCAGAATACTTTTGGGCACTTGTCTATCTGTCTATCTATCTATCTATCTGTCTGTCTGTCTGTCTATCTATCTATCTATCTATCTATCTATCTATCTATCTATCTCGGTGTGTGTGTCTGTGTGTGTTTGGTGGGGTTATATATATGTGTATGTGTTTGTGGGTGGTTTTGTGTGTGTGTGTGTGTGTGTGTGTGTGTGTGTGTATGGTGTGTATACTGTTGCACTTGGGGATTGTGTTTACGTATGTGTCTATAAATGGAAGCCCATCTGGGAATGGATACCTTTATTCCCTACATCATGATTTACCACCTTCCTGCCTATAAGTTCTGCTGGAGTAAGAACTTGTTTCTTCAGGATCAGCCTTGGCAAATTAGAGGTAAACTGTCACGGACTGGGTGGCGTTGGTAGTCCAGGCATAAGTGGTGTGTATTTGATGAGTGGAGGAAGATTGAGAATGCAGAGATGAGGACCCGGGGGTAATTCTTCCTGCATGCTCCCTGCCCACTCAGCTCAGTCCCACACAGAGGCGTGTGTATAATTTATCTATAGCTATGGAACAAATTGCCACTAACTTGGCAACTTTTAGCTTGTTGAGCAGGGTTAGGTTCTTTCCCAAGGAATGCAAGGTATTGAGTGAGGCTGTTTCTCATCTGAGTACCATGGTCTGCTACACGATGTTGTTGGCAGAATTCATTTCCTGTTGGCTCTAGCTCTCAAATACCCACTTTCCTGTTACCTGTCAAGGAAGAGTCACTCACAGCATAGACACTGGCTGCTCCCAGGCCAACAGGAACACAGCTTGCTGGGTCTTCCTCTGCTACCAATTACAGAAAACTCTCTGTGTCTAAAGGGCTTTGGCTAGGTTAGGACCCCACAAACAGGAACTTCAGTGATATCTGCAACATTCACTTACCAGGCCAAGTGCCAGAACTGGGGATAATAGCAGGAAGCGGACCACAGGCTGCCTTGGAATTCTACCCCAATGGAGTTATTGCTGTCTACCAATTCTGAAAACATCTGTACAATGACTTCAGAGAAGGATCTAGTCTCCCCCAGGGTTCTCGTTTCGTTTCTGTTGCTGTGATAAAAACATCATGACCAAAAGCAACATGGGGAATAAAGGGTTGCCTCAGCTCAGTTTCCAGTTAAAGTCCGTCACTGCGGGGAAATCAAGGCAGAAGCATCACATCTACATCACAGTTGAGAGCAGAGAGAGAGCAGATGAGTGCATTCCCAGTGCTCACTATCTCTTACACAGTCCAAGACCCAGACACGGACCCTGGAGGCAGCAGGCAGGGTTTTCCACATCAACTAACAAATAGGACAATGCCCTATGGACATGCCTACAGGCAAACCTGATCTAGACAATCCCTCCTAAGAGCCTTCCCAGAAGATTCTAGGTTGTGCCAAGTTGGCATTAAAGCCAATCGCCACACCAAGCATGCAAGAAAAGGAGCCTTTCCTGTCCCCCCTTAGCTCCCCAGCCCTGTCAACCACCGTTTCCTGATGCGAGCATGCAAGTGGCCACAAGCTTGGTCAGCTGAAGGCCACAGACCTTGGTCCACTCGCTGTTCTACATGCTCAGAATGAAGCCGAGGCTCTGGAGGTGTGGCCTCTTTGGGTTTCTGGTGCCCACCGGCATTCCTTGGCTGTGGCTGCACAGCTCCATTCTGTACCTCTGCCTTCCACCACTTTCTCCTCAGTCTGTGTCAGCCACTCCCTCTAACATCGGTGTGCAGAAGACTCGGAGTGCATCAAGGTCCATCTTGGTCCAGGACAAGCTCCCCTTCAGATCCTCAACTTAGTCACATCTTCTGCCATGTACTGTAGAGTTCATTTTTTAGCCTGGGAGTTATCCAGACAAGACTGTGTGGGGCCATTTTTCACACTCCTGTGCTCCGAGTCCATGACCTAAATGCCAAGAAATTCAGTTAGCAGATCACAGGTGATAAACTTCCCGGGGATATGGAAGGGCCTTTGTCCTCTTTTGGTGTGGAAGAGGTAAAAGAACCGTCAGGGGACAACTGTGATATCCGAACCACCTCTGGAGTTGTCTGGTCTCCTTGGCAATTCCCCACACATCAGCCAGTCTTTAGCCAGTGTCCTGGGGACAGCTGTGGGAGCCCTACCTCGTCTTCTTCAGACTAGCTGTGAGCCATCGAGTAAACCACGTGAAGTCTCGGCCGAGTTCCCAGAAGGGAGACTTGAGGCCATCACTTCTGCTTTCGAGGTTCTTTTTGAAACGCCAAAGCTTGGTCTTGGTTACAGCTCTCTCCTGGCTCCCCCCTCCCTTCTTTCCTTGTTTTCCTTCTTTCCTTCCTTTCCCCCCCTTCCTTCATAAAAGGAAGTTTTAAAATTGTTCTTTTTTCCCTATTATTCTTTATTTTGTGAGCAGGGTCTTACTCTATAGCCCAGGTCTGGAATTCTTAATCTTCCTGCCTCAGCTGCCTGAGTGAGTGCTGTTTTGGGATTGCATACATGTACTAACATGTCTGGTTTAAAAGCTAGTTCTTTATTATTACTATCATTATTACCATTATTACTATTATCAAATTTATTAGACACTATAATGGGTTTCATTGTGGCGTTTGTGTGTGTGTGTGTGTGTGATTACAGTTGTTTTAACTCGCCCCTCTCCCCATACTCCCTGCCCTCTTCCCTTTTTTTATTTTAATTTAATTTTATTTGTTAGGTGTCTTCTCTGGATGTATGGTTGCGAACCATGTGCATGCAGTGCCCAAGGAGGCCAGAAGAGAGCATCGGGCCCCTGGAACTGGAGTTACTGATGGTCATGGCCCCAGAGGTGCTGGGAATCAAACCTGGGTGCTCCCCAAAAGCAACAAGTGCTCTTGACCAGCCCCTTCCCTTTCTTAAAAAGAAAAAGAAAAAAATTCTTATATGTCGAAGCCAAAAAAGTTGATCTGAGGGACTAGAGAGATGGCTTAGAGGTTAAAAAGCACACTGTTCTGCAGAGAAACAGAGTTCATTCCCAACATTCACATGGGGTGCCTTACAACCACTGGAAACTCCAGCTCCAGGGTAGCCCGTGTTTCTGGCTTGTGCAGACACCTGCATTCAGGGGCACATAGCTCCCCCACACACATACATATAATTAAAATAATTAGAGCCAGGCAGAGGTGGTGCATGCCTTTAATCCCAGCACTTGGGAGACAGAGGCAGGAAGATCTCTGTGAGTTCAAGGCCAACCTGATGTATAGAGTGAGTTCCAGAACAGCCAGGGCTACACAGAGAAACCCTGTCTTGAAAAAAAAAATTAAAATAAATTTATTTTTAGAAGTTGACCTGAAAGTAGAATATAAGTCACTTGTGATTGGGCTAGGGGAAGGGTAGAAGAGGGTGGTGATCCCAGTCAGTTCAGGTCAATGTGTGTATGGAAATAGCACCCAGAATCCCAGCACATGTACAATTAACAATGCTAATAAAAACTACCTACGTGAAAAGGAATTCAAAAGCCTAAGATATAGCTGATGTTGTATACAGGTGACGTCTCATCTCATTTCACAACATGTGATCTGTGAGTACCCTTAAAATGTAATGACTCAGGCTGGCGAGATGCTCAGCAGGGTTAGGATACTGGCCTACAAGCCCGATCGATGGTCCGCATTCAGTCCCTGGAACCCACAACTTCTAGAGTTCTCCTCAGACCTTCACACAGAAGCCGTGGCACAAGTGATTTCCCAACCGCCTACCCGCACACACACTAAGTCAGTCAGTTTTTAAATGTGATGACTCCGGTTTAACCTGGGCTCTGATTATCCTAGTAGGGATTCTCTGGAGGAACAGAACTAAAAAGATGAACATATGATTATTAGATTGGCTTACAGAATAGTTGTTACAATCCAACACTGGCTGTTTCTCGTCAGAGAAGCCAGCCAAGAACCTGGTAGTTGATCAATCCATGAGGCTGAGTACCTCAACAGTCCCACTCCAACACCAAAGGCCTGGAGGATTCCTGGAGAGCTGCTGGTCTTCAGTCCACACTGGAAGCCCAGGGGGCTGGAGAGATGGCTCCATTGTTAAGATCACTATCTGTTCTTCCAGAGGCTCTGGGTTGGAGTCCCAGCACCCACATGGCTACTCACCTTGGAAGTCCAAGGAAGCTGGTTCCAGTGTCAGCAAACAGCAGCAATAGTGCAATATAGATGCACTCAGCAGTGGGCGGGAAGGCCAGGCCATCAAAACACGAAAAGCTTGCTTGCTTTCTGTCCTTTTATCTGGGCTGTCCCCAGAAGGCACTGGCCACAGTTAGGGTGGGTCTTCACACATTAATTAAGGTGATTAAGACAATCCCCCACATATGTGCCAACAGGACGACCTAAGATAGAAAAATCTCACGTTAACACTCTCTTCCCAGGTGATTCTCAGTGTGTCAAGTTGATAACTAAAACTATCGAAAGCCTTATCCACCATTTGGAAAGATTCTGCACAAGGAAGAATACTAAAAAAATGGGAAAGAATGGGCACGGTGGCATACACCTGTCACTCCCAACTCTTGGGAGGAAGAAGATCAGGAATTCAAGGCCATCCTCAGCTACAAGGTCAGCCCAGACTACATAAGACCCTGTCTCAAATAGATGAAATAATGATGATGATGATAATAATAATAATAGGATAAATGAGCCAACGTCAATTAATTACTATTTTCTACAAAGAGCAACAAGTCCCTTACATGAAGAAAAAGGTGAGTCATTGCTTGCAATGTGGGCTGGAATGTCTCCAGGAAGAAAGTTCAGTCATCTGACCCTCTATTGTCTCAGCACTCAAGACATATATATTTTTATGACAGCTCTTAAAATATTGAGAAACACATCATGGAAGAAGAAAGTATATAACATACACACACCATTTAAGATTAATAATAAAGCAAACACAAAGCACTTCATAAAAGAAATAACAGTGAACATGAAAAGGCTCGGTATCACTGGGGGATGAAATATTTGACATTCTATTGTGGAAATGCCAACACACAAATTATCCTTGTTCATTTTTATTGCCATAGCTCTGTATTTCCCCACACGGGGCTGAGCAAACATTTTATCAGGAACGGGAAAGAAAGCCCACTGTTAACCATACCCCACCAAGTAATTTGGTTGCAGATATAACAGCCTTGGCAGCTGGGTAGTTAGGATGGTTGCTGCACTCAGCAACGCGTAAGAACAGCACATCAAGGGTGATAATGAAGCACAGTGAAAGTTTAAAAGGCTACACAGAGAAGAGCACTGGCTCCTTTTCCAGACGACCTGAGTCTGGACCCTAGCATTCGTGTTGGGCGGCTCACAGCTGGCTAGAACTCTAGCTCCAGGAGATCTGGTGCCCTCTTCAGGCTTCTTTAGGTACCTGCACACATGTGGCATACACACAGAGAGACACATATACATGAAACTATTTTTAAATCTTAAAAAATTCAGTGTGTGGTGGTGATGGTGCACACCTTTAACCCCAGCACTCCAGAGGCAGAGGCAGGTGGATCTCTGGGTTGAAGTCCAGCCTAGTCTACAGAGTGAGTTCCAGGACAGCCAGAGCTACACAGAGAAACCCCGTCTTGGGGTGGGAGGGGGGCCACTGTGCCAATTTACTTCCTTCTTCCTAGTTATAGCACTTGAAGCCCATTTTGAGAGACTGCAGTAGCAAGCCCACTCACAGACTGATGCCTTGGACTTGGGTCTGAAGCAGATGGGACATGAAGGGAGGGTTTGGGCCACACTGGAATCTGATCTAGGCCATCTTCTAAAGAGCAAGCACAGTGAGGAGGAGGGCACAGGTAGGTCACGTAGGCCAGAGGCTGGTGTCCCTCTCTGGTGGCCGTTTGGTCATAGAATTTGTCGGGCCCCACCCGACTATCGAACAGTCCGTGAAGGGAGGAGTGAGGATTAAGAAATAAAAGAAAAAGACAGAGACACAGAATAGCATCAGGAGGGCTCTGGGTCAGTACCACAGTTGCTTTGAGTTTGTTCCTCATGAGCTTTTTATACACCAGCAAGGAGAGAGGCAAAAGACCTCCCCTTCCCAAGGACATCACAGTTAAAAGTACAAACAAGTGTGAACACTTCCTTAATTCCCAAAACATCTAGTAGCATCCTGCAACCAGGCCTTTGGTCAAAACATCCTATTATGCAACCTTGTGGGGCAAAACAAGCTCAGACTCTCTGACCTTGAGTCAAGATGGAATAAGGCCACACCATGGAGCCTCTGTGGGCCCCACAAGAATTCTCCTACCTTCTTGTGCCTCAGGGTCTCACCCGTGACAGAAGCAGGGTAATGTTATGACAGAATGAGTTAGCGTGGGAAGTCCCTAGAATAGAAGCAGCCATAGTATGTGGGAGTTTGCTGGGTCAGCAGTAGGACTCTGCAGAGGCCTGGGAGACACAGCCTTCCCACCTCATTGGCTTGACTTCTGCTCCTCCAATTGTACAGTCTACCCCTGTTCCCACAGGTTCGGGGCTTCACGGCACTTCAGACCATCTCATCAGATCCCCAGCCCCTCCCAGCATCAATCTGTACATGTTATTTCTTTAATGCATTTATTACCATTTGAAGGTTTTATTAAATTTTATTTCTTTGGGGATAGCACAAAGTCCCTCACTACTACAAATTATGTAGCCAAGTTTCCCACATTTGGGGGTAAATTGGAGGGGTCAGAACATCCAGAGTGCAATAGATAAGCCTCACCTGGAAAAACTACCTTCATGGTCATAGGCTCTCCCCTGACAAGTAAGTGTTGAAATGTGCATGCACACACACACACACACACACACACACACACACACACACACACAAACACATACACACATACTCACAATCCTCCTGCCTCAGAATCCCAGATGCTTTAACAGGCCTGAGTCACCATGCCTATCTCTTACCTTTTGAAATGATTGCTTTTTATTATGTATTTGTTATTGGCTTCCTTCAATAGGGGAATCACCTTGTTCCAGTTTGCCACACAGTCTGGCACACAGGTAAGTGTGTCAGAATCAGGTGTCTAGTCTCAGTTAAAGCAGCAGGTTAAAGCAGCCTTGACAGATGATGAAAGCCAGGACTTTCCCAGGTTTTGCTCTGAAAGCTTCTTGTAAACTCAAGTCTAAACAGCCTTTGCTCAGGGTAAGTTATCTGAGGTCAGGGACTAGCTCACTGCTGTCTCTGTGCCCGAACATCGACTATCCCATAGCAGCTCCCAGTTCACACTCCTGGAATAAATGAAGAATCAAGTAGTCAATGCAATGGAGATTTGGTAGAGGACATTCACTGGGAAGCTCAGTAGAGGACATTCATTGTGAAGCGCAGCCATCCAACTCAACCAGAGACAGACCCAGTGACACCGCTTTCATCATCTGTCAAGGCTGCTTTAACCTGCTGCTTTAACTGAGACTAGACACCTGATTCTGGCACACTTACCTGTGTTTATATTCCTGTCTCCATGGTTACTCAGGCACCTTCAAGGTCAGCAGCTGCTTTGCACCCCAAGATCAACTGGGGTAAATTGGAGGTAAATTGGGGGTAAATTGGGGGTAAATTGGCTATCACCCATGTCTGGAGACTGGGTGATCAAGGCCAGGTGTCCATTTGGAAGTCAGCACAAAAGCACATATCATTTCCTTGTGGACTGAATGCCTAGAGCCAGACCATCACAAAATCACACTTGGTTTGTCGGGGCTCTGAGCTTTCCCTCACCCTGCAAGCTGTAGACAATGAAAGGACACACCCACACACACACACACACACACACACACACAATTGTCTAAACAAGAGTTAGAGGTTAGAAGGATGTTTCACAGAGTGAAGAAGGGGAGATGGCCAATGGGAAATGAGGAGCAAAGACAGGTTTCTGTTCCCTATAGTAAAGTCCGGCCACCCAGCCACTTAGGGAAATCTAAGACTTGAGAGAGGAAGTCTGGAATCCTGCCCTGCACCCCACTGTGAGGATGACACCATGGACGAATTGTTAGCCTAGAAGTAAGCACCGCTCCTGTGTGACTGTGAAAGTTGTATCTAATTTGCTCCAGCTATTGGATAGGAGTGTCATTTCCACCCAGACTTTGCTCCTGAAGATGTTTGTTATATTACTGCTGATAAATAGCTGGACCTGAGTTGGCTGGAGTAGATAGATGGTCTCCCAGGAGAGGTGGTAAGTGGGGCAAGTTATTCAAGGTGAGGGAGTTAATCAATTTCAGTTGACATGCTGGTTTCCTGCTGTTCCCAGAGTTGTTAACAATTGGGCAGAATTACTGTCTCAATCTACCAAAACAATGGGGACTCAGAACAATTTGAGGTCTTCTAAAAAACCAGTCTAGGGCTGTGTCTTAGTTAGGGTTTCTATCGCTGTGAAGAGACACCACAACAATGGCAACTCTTATAAAGGAAAATCTTTAATTGAGGTGCTGGCTTACAGTTTCAGAGGTTCAGTCCATTATCATCATGGTGGGACATGGCAGCATGCAGACAGACATGGTGCTGAAGGAGTAACTGAGAGTCCTACATCTTGCAGGCAACAGGAAGTCAACTGAGATACTGGGTGGTATCCTGAGCATAGGAAACCTCAAAGCCCACCCCCACGGTGACATACTTCCTCCAACAAGGCCATACCCACTCCAACAAAACCACACCTCCTAATAGTGCCACTCCCTATGACATTATGGGGGCCAATTACATTCAAACTACCACAGGCTGAGATGCAGCTCAGTGGTTATATGGCTAGGTTTGTGTCAACTTGAACTATGGTCATCTGAGAGGAGAGAATCTCAACTGAAAAAAATGTGTCTATCAGATTGAACTTTGGGCCAACCTGTAGAGCATTTTCTTAATTAGTAATTGATAGGGAGGGCCCAGCCCATTGTGGGTGGTGCCATCCCTGGGCTGGTGGTCCTAGATTCTATAAGAAAGCAAGCTGAGCAAGCCATGGTGAACAAGCCGGTAAGCAGCACCCCTCCATGTCCTCTGCATCAGCTCCTGCCTCCAGGTTCCTGCTCTGTTTGAGTTCCTGTCCTGGCTTCCTTCAGTGATGGACTATTACCCAGAAGTATAAGCCCAATAAACCTTTTTCTTGCCAACTTGCATTTTGGTCATGATGTATTATGGAAGCAATGAAAACCCTAACTAGGAGAGTGGTGTAGTGTGTACTGAGCCTGCCAGAGGTCCTGGGTTCAATCCTAGAAACACCAAAAAATTAACTCTAAGGATAAGTGATTTTAATTTATATTTGGATATTAACACTTGATATTCATCCTTGAAGCCATGAGGGTAAAATACTTCAGAATACACCCCTTTAAATAAGAGGGGTGGGGACTTGGAGCTGTGCACTATGGGATGGAGATGTCTACCTCCTGTCTTTGACAGCACAAACCAGTGCGGTTTCTACTCCAGGGAAGTGTTCCAACTTCTTGGCTCACAGAAAACTCCACCTTGTCTGTTGTTCCTCTGTTAAAATCCCCCTGCTCTGGGCAACCTTCCCTAGATACTGTTATTTACCTGACGCCTTCATGCTTTTGATCTCCCTTTGTGGCCCAGGCATCCTTCCAGCCGCCCCCGCATGTCACCATCATCCTGCCTGGTCTCCTCACATGCACCACTGGTAGCTCCCCCTTCCGTCTAAACCACAAGCTTCTGTGGGAAGATCCTGTGCACTGTTAACTGCTTACTGTATTCTCCCAGAGCCCCACACAGTGCTCTGCTCAACACGGAAGCCTAATAAGTACTCATTAAATTAAATCCAAATGCAGATTGGGGCCACCTGGTCTACATAACAAGTTCCAGGCCAGCCAGGGCTGTAGACTGAGACCCTATGTAAAAAAATAAAATTGAATCCAAGTGGGACAGTGTCTGAAATTGACAGGAACAATGGCGTGAGCTGAGAAAGGAGTGAGCCAGGTCAGAGCAGAGTTCCTAGTGGTTAGGTCACCCTTGGACCTCAGACAGGTGGTACGTGGCTTATGTCACAACCATTTTGCACCAACAAGCAGTGTGTGTGTGTGTGTGTGTGTGTGTGTGTGTGTGTGTGTATGTGTGATGTGCATGTATGTATTTTGTGTGTTGTGTGTGTTGCATGTGTTGTGTGTATGTTTTGTGTGTGTGTTTTATGTGTGTGTCATGTGCATGTATGTATTTTGTGTGTTGTGTGTGTTTGCCATGGTGTCATTTATATGGAGATTTGAAATCTCAGCTGGACAGTGCCACTTTCAGGAATCTGATTTCATAACAAGGCCATTCAGAGGGAAACCTGGGCCCAGTTCTTGTATGTGCTCAGCCTCAGGGCCTACATAAGCCACTCTGATGTCAGAGAACAGGGAGCCAGGAATGAGTGTGGACCGGGAGCCACGAGGGCTTGTTGGGTCGTAAGACGACAGGGAGGAAAAATCTGCAGTCTCCATGGAACATTTCCACCCTCTTTGCCAGCCGTGGAGGAGGGTGGGGAAATGTGTCATGATCTGCACCTCTGCCCAGAGGATGGGTTCTGTCATTTTTCCTGCAACAATCTGTGCTTCTGGCTGACAGCATGGAATTTCCTCCTAGACTGGGCTGGCAACTGCTCATACGAGTAGCCAATCAGGCTGTGCAAAGGCAGCAGCAGCAGCTTGCTGGGATTTGCTAGAGGGAGGAGGAGGAGGAGTAGGGAGAGGGAGAGGGAGAGGGAGAGGGAGAGGGACAGGGACAGGGACAGGGACAGGGACAGGGAGAGGGAGGGCCTCCACATTCAATACTCATTCCTCAGTACTCCTATATCTCCAGCCCCTCCTAACCCCCCACCCCCCACTAGCATACCTGGTGCTTCACAAAAGTCCTTGGTCAGGCCCTGCCTGGGCCCAGGGCTGCAGGGCGGCTCTTCTACCCTACAGATCCTGGGACACAGTACTATATAACCCAGGGAGGCTGTAGTGGCCCCCATAGGCTCATATATTTGAATGTTTAGTCCAGGGAGAGGCATTATTTGAAAGGATTAGAAGGGTTGAGAGTGTGGCCTTGTTGGAGGAAGTGTGTCACTGGAGATGGGCTTTGAAGTTTCAAAAGCCCATCCAAGCCCTGTCTCCTTCTCTCTGCTTGCAGATCAGGATGTAGCTCTCAGCTGCTGTTTCAGCCCCATGCTTGCTGCCATGATGCTAATGAACTGACCCTGAAACTGTAAGCAAGCCCCCAGTTAAATGCTTTTATAAGCATCACTGTGGTCATAGCGTCTCTTCACAGCAGTAGAGCACTGACGAAGACAGAGGTCTTCCTGGAAGATGCAGGTCTCAGAGTGTTTGCAGAGATGCTGTCTAGTTCTTAAGACAATTCATCTTGACTGTCAACCTGACAGGACCAAAAGATACCTAGGAGTAGTAAGACTAACCTTTGAGTGTGCATGTGAGCGGTTTCTAGGGGGACTGACGTGTGGGGCAGTAACTGAGAAGGAAAGACATTCCCTGAATGTGGGTGACACTGTCCAATAGGTTAGGAGTCCCAGATGAAGTAAAAGCAGGAATGGACGATGCCAGCCTTTCACGCAGACTTGTGCTACAGCTCTCCAGGGGCTTCCAGGCATCCCTCTGGTATAGGTTGGTCTTTGGTCTTTTGGAGGGGCCTGCCACCCAACTCCCAAATAAATTCACACCCGGAGGCTTAGCCTCACTTATGAATGCCCGGCCTTAGCTTGGCTTAGTTTCTAGCCAGTTTTCCTTATCTTAAATTATCCCATCTACCTTTTGCCTCTGGGCTTTTCTCCATTCTCTTACTCTGTAAACCTTACTCTTATTCGTGGCTTGCTGTGTAGCTGGGTGACTGACCCTGGAATCCTCCTCCTTCTCTGACTGCTAGATCTCCAATCCCTCTTCCCAGATTTCTCCTTCTATTTATTCTCTCTGCCTGCCAGCCCTGCCTATCCTTTCTCCTGCCTTGCTATTGGCCAGTTCTTCATTAGACCATCAGGTGTTTCACACAGGCACAGTAACACAGCTTCACAGAGTTCAACAAATGCAACGTAAACAAAACTAGCACACCTTAAAATAATATTCTACTACATCCCTCAGTCTGGGCTGCATCACTGGTCTCCTTGTTCTGAGGCTGCCAGCTTCTTGCACTGAGCCCTGCTAGGTCCTCCATCCCTCCAGCATTCAGCTCTTGTGAGGCCACTCAGTCTCCAATCTTGTAAGCCAACCTGGCAAATCTCCCTTTATATTTATATAATATAATATAATTTATATAAATATAAAATCTCCTGTTGGTTCTGTTCCTCTAGAGAACCTCAGCCAATTCAGATTTTGCTACAATGGTGTTGTGTAGACAGGTATCACAACATTCAATGGCTTATGGCAATAATTACTTATTCTCATGGTTGTGTGTGTCAACAGGAAGTCAGATGATGGCATCTCTGTTGCTTTTGTCTCTCTTCTTCCTGGGACCGGAGGCCTAGCCTAGGAAGGTCTTTGTCATGGTGGCTGTTGCTTAAATTTCTTCCAGGAGGAAATGTAAGCAATGCCTACCCCCTCCCCGTTCCCAATGATAAACTAAGGCACAGTCCCACCAAAGTTCACTCTAGGGAACCGATGAGTTCTTTCGGTCTCTTTACAGAGCATAGGTGAGGGTTACTTACAAGGCGAAAGCCTTTACCCAGCGGGGATAAAGGCTTCCCTGTAGCCACACAGATGAAGCAGCCTCCTTTCGTAGTCTTCCTGGGACTATATAATCTAGCTCCTCCCTGGGGCCATGTGCAGAACTGTGTACAAGTGGTAGAGAGTGGCTGGATTCTCAGGTAAGGGTCTCATGACCCTCCCCACCCTCTGAGTGTGAATAAATCATCAACAACACTAGCTACTACAATTCTTTTGCCAAGAGGCCACAGCTGAACTCCCAAGACAGCAGACACTTGGCTTGGAAGAGTCACTGACAGTTCAGGAGAGAAGAAGCATGTTTTAGACCTCTGGCAACATGACAGACAGATGCTAGTGTTTTGTTAGCCAAAGCACTTGACGCAGTAACCTACAGAATGAAGACAAAACTGTGAAGGGTGTGGTGTAGGGAGAGGTAAAGGCTTGGCCAGTGTGTCCTTGTCCGTGAAGCAGGGCTGTGGCTGGCAATGTGATCTGATTGAGTGATCTCTGAACAGTAGCTATCATTACAGTCGGCCCAGGTGAGGGCTGCTCAGTGGGACTTCCGGTCTCTCTAAACCTCTTGTTCTAGTCTAAGCTCCCATGAATCATATGGCCAAAATGACACACAGAGAACTGCCCCACCATCAGGTAAGGTACCACACTGCTTATTCAGCCCTCCTTTCTGCCTCATTCATGATGACAGGTCCCAGAATCCTCGTCCCATCCCTCAGCTGTACCCAGACTGTAGCCAAAACATAGCCTGATGGCTAACTGTTTAATCAGCTTTCTGACCCAGTGCTGTTCCTGAGCCACTGGGCAGGGTTCTGAGCACAGATCTCAGGGAAGCCTTCTCCAAAAACCCAGTACAAAAACTCCTCAGGCTCAACTGTAGATTTTTGTACTTAAAATAAACACAGTCATAGAAGCTACTTTCTGGAAGGGTTGTTTTTC